>CAUYLG010003258.1:0-36719 GCA_963573385.1 Cacajao melanocephalus | reverse complement strand
CGTGGGGCTCCTCCGCTGGGAATCTCCTGGTCCGTGGGCAACGAAAATTCATCTGTAAGTGTGGCGTCCTCTCGTTCTGTGTGCTTTCTCTGGGAGCTACAATCCTGAGCTGCTAGTAGTCAGCCATCTTGGATCTCTCTCTCAGGAATGTAATTTTTAAGATTGAAAAGAGACAGTGCTCCGAACTGTGTATTCACTTGTTTGTATTATGTAAGCTACCAGAAAAAAAATTTAGAGGCATTTCATGTGGATAAAAATTCATGTTAAAACTATATTCAAATATTGCATCAGATGTAAGCCCAGTCCACTGTCCATAATTTTTTGAGACGGGGTCTTGCTGTGTCAGATAACCTAGAGTATAGTAGAATGGTGATAGCTCCCTTGAACTTCTGGGCTCTGGCAATCCTCCCACTTCATCATCTCAAGCAGCAGCTGAGACTACAAGCATGAGCCACCATGACTAGAAAATTTTCATTTTTTGTAGAGATGGGGGTCTCGCTTTTTTGCTCAGGCTGGTCTCAAACTCCTGGCCTCAAGCAAATCTCCTGTCTCAACCTCCAAAAGTGGTGTTATTACAGGCATGAGCCACTGTGCCTAGCCTAACTCTCTGTAATAAATTTTGATCCTTAAAATATTAATAATGTAACCAACTATTCATATTGCACTAAAAACTTAACCATTAAGTTTCCTTTATTTAAAAATATAAGATATTTGAGTCAGGAGTCACTATTCATTTTATTTTCTTTATTTACTTTTTTTTTTGAACAAATTCATTTATATAAACAAATAGTGTACGAGGGCAGAGTACTTTTAATTCCATGTTTTTGAAAAATATATTCTATTCCAGACTACAGACCATTTAAACATTTTTGTGTTGTTATAATCCACATACAGCAAAATTTACTCTTTCTGTTGTACAGCTGTAAGAGTTTTTACTAATGTCTACGGTTGTGTAATCATCATCTCAATCAAGATATGAAAGTTTTCTCACCTCCTAGTCCCCTAAATTCCCATATGTCCTTTTGTGACCAACCTCTTCTCCTACCCCCAGCCCTACACACTACTGATCTGTTTTGTAACCCTATAAGATATCCTGTTTCAAGAATGCCATTAAATGGAATAATACAGTATGTAGCCCTTTGAGACTGGCTTCTTTCATGTAACATCATAATGCCTTTGAGATTCATCTGCGTTGTTAGGTGAATCACTAGTTCCTTCATTTTTATTGTTGAGTAGTATTCCTTATGCCATAGTTTATGTATCTCTTACCTATTGAAAGACAAAGTTTTGGTGATCACACCTAAAGGAATTATAAATGGTCATGCATAATTTTATTTTGTTCTGTTTTGTTTTTTGAGACAGGCTTTCTCTCTGTTGCTCAGGCTGAAGTGCAGTGATATGATCACAGCTCACTGTAGCCTTGGTCTCCTGGGCTCAAGTGATCCTCCCATCTCAGTTCCCCAAGTAGCTGGGACTACAGGTACACACCACCACTGTCTATTTCTTAATTTTTTGTACAGATAGGATCTTGCTATGTTTCCCAGGCTGGTCTCAAACTCTTGAGCTCAAGCAATCCTCTGCCTCAGACTCCTAAAGTGTTGGAGTTACAGGTGTGAGCCACCATACTTTGCCCATAGTTCTTTTCTTTTTTTTAAAACATAAACTTTCATTGCTCTTGTGTAAATACCTAGAATTAGGATTCCTGTGTCCTATTGAGTGTATTTTTAGCTATATAAAGAAATTGTCAGACTGTTTTCTAAAGTGGTTGTGCCATTTTTTTATTCCCACCAGCAATATAAAAGATTTCCAATCATTTTGAATACTTTAATATTGTAAGGACATTAAAAATTTAAACATTCTTATGGATAGGTAGTGGCATCTCATTGTGGTTTTAATTTCCACTTTCCTCTTTAGTACCACTATAGAACATTTTGTGTGTTCAAGTCTTTTGATCATTTTTAAATTCAGTTGTTGGCTTTCTTATTATTGTGTTTTAAAAGTTGAATATACGTTGGGGATACAAGTTCTTTATCAGATAAGTGATTTACAAATATTTTTCCCAGTTCATAGCTTGTCTTTTCATTCTCTTCACAGTGTCTGTTAAAGAGCAGAAATTCTTAATTTTTGATAGTTTCTATTTATTTTTTCTTTAATGATTATACTTTTGATGTTCTATCCAAGATTTCTTTGCCTAACTCAAGATCATGAAGTTTTCCTCTTATGTTTTCTCCTGGAAGTTTTATAGTTCTATGGTTTATTTATTTATTTATTTTATTTTGAGAGGAAGTTTCACTTTTGTTGCCCAGGCTGGAGTGCAATGATGCAATCTCGGCTCATTTCAACTTCTGCCTCCAGGTTCAAGTGATTCTTCTCCCTCAGTCTCCCAAGTAGCTGGGATTACAGGCATGTGTCACCATGCCCGGCTAAGTTTCTATGGTTTTTATTTAGGTTTACAATATATATTTAACTTTTATACAAGGTGCATAAAAATTTCACACAAGATGAGAACTATGAGTTGAGGTTACATGTGTTTTGAATAACCATTTCAACAACATTTGTTGAAAATATTATCATTTCTCTATTGAATTGCCCTCATACAAAGGCCGAAAAATAATGGACTCAATGTATGGGTCTGTATATGAACTCCCTAATCGGTTCCATTGGTATATGTTGATTCATTTCTCAAATTCTACAGCAGGATAATTCTTTTTTGAACCTCAAAAATGTGAAAATAATTTTTCTTATAAACAGGAGACTGGAGAGCCTTTTGTATCCTTGGCGAATTCAGCTAAACTTTCTGAGCTCTGTTTCTTTATCTGTGGAATGTGGAATTGCATTAACAGAAATCTAAAGTCTTGTTTTTTCCTTCTTTTCCTCTTTGCTTCTTTTCCCTTTCCCCTTCCCCTCAGCCTTCTCAACTCTTCTCACCCTTTCTTTCTCCCTCTGTTCTTCTCCAACCCCCATATTCTTTCTCTATCTGGTCAGTAGATGGTGCTGTGCTGCAAGACATATATTTGCTGGTTTCTTAAAATTTTTAAATATCCTATTATGTCATCTGTTAATTCTACGCCTATGACTACACTTTGAGAACTGATCCTTAAATTGTTAATGGAACAACGATGTTCACACCCCTCCCTCTTTGAGAAGTGAAACTCCAGCCATGAGTCTGGCTACTTAAAGTAGGTACACTTCTTCACTGGAAAATTTGTCAAGAGATAAAGGCCTTTGATAAAGAAATATTTTTAAAAAGCAATAGCGGGTAGTGACCCTGAAAACCCCAAATGTCCTTCAGTCTTGTGTGACATTTGAGTAGGTGTGTGTTTACACAAGGACAAAATATGGATGGCCCTGAAGAACATAGGATAGGAAGCCCCTTTGCTCAAAATAAAATCTCGAGGTTAATTTGTTTGTGAATCACAGAGCCAGCTGTCTGCCTGGCCCAGTATGACTTTTGTGGTGACAGCTGTTTCTACCAATATTTGACGGATGGGAACGAGGGCAGAGCTGGTGGTTGCGAGGTGGGATGGAAGTGGGAGATGGATTGCAACTATAGACTCTGGTTTCTTTAAAAAGGAAATCCATGGGTTTTTACATATTGTCAATTGAACTTGTCATTCCTTTAGTTGCATAATGCTTTTACTTCCCAGGAGAGAAGAGGTGGGTGTGCATGGATAGTTGTTTCTTCATGTCCCCTTCGGTTACAATTTAATGATGGGCGTTTAATTTTCCACAAGTTTAGCAAACTGCGAAGATTTCCATAAAGGGCACTATATTTGCTTGCAAAAAATCCAGTCTGTATTTCTCTGGCCCAGAAACCCTGAGGGTGCTGTGGACTCATGTTTCCTAGAGCCCGGTTTTCAAAAGATCAAATGAAAGGCCCTTCTTGGGGTTTATGGCATCATCCTGGGATTTCCATGTATAAATAATAATAATGTTCATTTGATAGTGCTTTATGGTTTCAAAAAGTAATTTTTACCAACATATGCAATTATTCCTTTGCTTAGAAAGTAGATATTTGAATTAGGGCATTGGAGGTCAAAGCCAGAAAAGGTCAGTGAGGAAGAAACACATAGGTTACTGATGACATCTATCCTCATTTAGGTCTCCATTTGGGTGTTTTGGCTTAACACAATTGAGCTTCTACATCCATCCTCTATCCATTCAATTTCCTGTCTTCTCCACCTGGACACTTAAAAATGCCATCCTCTTATTTGCTCAGCCCCCAAGCTTTGGAGTTATCTTTGATTCTCCTGTTTCTAATTCTACACCTGAGCTACAAGCAAAACCTGTTGGAATTGCCTTTAAAATATGGGGTATTCAGAATCCAAAAACTTCTCACTACCTCTGTTGGTACACCCTGGTCTGATCCACTATCATCACTTACATGAATTAAGACGAAAGTTTTCTAATAGAATTCCCTGCATCGGCCCCTGTCCCCACTTTAATTTCAGCACAGCAGCCATAGAAGTGCTGTTAATAAGTAAATTGGACCTTGTCAAGTCTTGGCCCAGAACCCTTAAAGGCTTTTCGTCTCACATTGAGGAAGTGCAAAGACCTTAACAGTGGCCTACGCAGTCCTGTGTGATGTGACCTCTTCTATACTTTGGGATAATATTTCCTGTCACTGACTCTCTCTTACTCACTGCTGTTCTCCTGACTCCTCCTCAGATGTTCCAGGAGAGCTTCTCTCTTAGGATCTGTTCACTTGTTCTTTATCCTTAAGTGCTCCTCCCCCAAATATGATTCTCACTCTCATTTCCTTCACATCTTGACTCAATGTCACCTCCTTACTGTGGCCTTCCCTGGCTGCTGTACTTAAAATGGGATCCTCTCTAACACTTTCTGATCCTTTCCTAGCTTAATTCTTTTTCTTCAGCACTTACTACAAACATAATTTGCACTTAACTTGTCTTGCTTAACTTCCTGGAATATAAACTTCACGAGGGCAGGAATTCTTGACTATTTTATTCATTACTCTATTTCCAAAGCCCAGAACAGTGCTTGATACAAAAGGGATACTCAATAACTGTGACTAAATAAATAAATAAATGTATTCTCCACCTTGTTTTCATGGTACTTGTGAGGCTTTGCAAGTACCAACCACCAAAGAAAAAGACTAATGCTTGACTCGATTCTTGGAGAATAAAACTCAATGTTCCACCATCACTTTGTGAAAAATACAGTTTCATGGTCTAAATTCTAGATTCTGACTCAGAAGGTCTGGAAATCCATATTTATGTATTCCTCAAGAAATTTTAAGTCTTAACCAGATCTGGAGTCCCACTGGTCTAGAGAACAGTTTTCCTTTAATTCAACAAATATTTATTGGCTATATTCTGTATTCCAGAAATTATGCCAGGAAATGGCCCTGGACTGAAGTCTGGTAGGAGAGACAGATGTGTAAAATTACACTTGACATGTAGTATAACAAGTGTTTTCCCGGGGCTTTTATTAATTGCAGGGGTTGTGAAAGACTAAAAAAGAATAGATCTGAAATGGATCTGAAGAATTCTCAGAGGAAGTGACTCATGTTGAAGAGGAAGTGACTCACGTTGAAGAGGAAGTGACAAAGCAGGTGAGGCATATAGGGAAGTAGTTAGGAGAACGTCTTGGCCTCTGAGTTCAAGATGATTACCAGGTTCTTCAGTCATGCCTTATACCAATGAAGGGGGCAAAGTTAGACAACCATCTATTTCTGCAAGAAGTACCGACCTTCTTTTTATAGCCCTTTCTTCCAGGTGTCTAGGATTTTAACTGTATTGAGAGAATAAAAATATATTTCTGGCTTATTTAACTGGTTCTCCTTTAAAAAGAGTATAATGAGATCATTTCTAATACTGAATAGCTAATGATCTTCTGGGGTTGTCACATTTCAACAACAAGGCAGCCTTTATTAACAAAAAGCAAATTAGTCAGGCATCAGTGACAAGCCAGCAAGGGGATATTCTTTTGGGCTTGAATCTTCAATTTTCCTTGAGTCACATCACATGTGGGAGGACCTTAGGGTTGGTGCTAGACTTGGTCTCCAGTTATCGTCTGCCAATTCATCACAATGCTGGGGGAAATGATAACCACTCTTGTCTCTTCCAAGCTTCGCTATAGGTCTTAGGCCAATGCCTTTGTTTTTCTGTGCAGCAATTACTCAATTTTTAAATATCATATTCATGTAGAGCATTGCGCTTTGCTCATTTACATTAGTCCAGGTAAGTAGTGTTTGCTGCTATGACAAATAATCCCCAGGTCTCAGTAACTCAAAACAATAAAGTTTTATTATTTGCTTGTATCGTAGTCCGATGTGAATTCTAAGAGAATGAGGATGGGTCTGTTGTTTGGACAAGGGCCTCTGCTTTGTGCATCCATTCAGAGATACAATTATTTTCATAATGGGCCTCTGCATCCAGTCATGGCTTCAAAAATTGGCCTGACATCTTTCAGATAGCAGATAAGGAGCAAGTGGAATAGGCACTCACTTTAACATGCCTTACACCAAGAGTCAACTAATTTTTTTTCTGTGAAGAAACAGATAGTATGTATTTTAGGCTCTGAGGGCCACCTAATCTCTGTTAAAAACAACACAACTCTGGTGTTATAGTGTGAAAGGAGCTTTAGACAATACATAAATGAGTAGGGGTGGCTATGTTCTGATGAAGCTTTAAAGACAGGTGACTGGCCACCTTTGCCTTGTAGGCTATAGATTGCAGATCTCTGCATTACACCAAAAGGTGTGTCTTCCATTCACATTCCATTGGCAAAAAACAATCACATGTCCCCCCCAGATGCAGAATGTCAGGGAAATGTATTTTAGCTGTGTGCCTAAGAAAATGGTGAGTATTTAGCCAGTCTCTGATGTATCATAAATTAGGAGTAGGATGTTAATCGATTATTTCCCAGACTGTGGACACACGGTTCTCTACTTCCAACTTGTTCAAAGTCAAAAATTTTCCTTAGGAAGACATGATCTCACCAGTTTTCTAAGCTTCTTTACTTTTGATTCTGGGGAACCATGAGGATGATTTGCTGAAAATCGTCTTGAAAGAGCCTATATAGACCAGGTGGGAGGGTTTGCTCCCAGGAAAAAAATAAGTATTATCTCAAGTAGGTGATTGAAGTACAACATGCTATTCACTAGTAACAAGCAATGATATCTGGATGGCAAAAATAAGAATCACTCTGTGTTAACTCAACTTTCAAATTCAGCCAGGAGCTAAAGCTTGTCTATGTATTGGTTTCCTTTTTTGTCTTCTTCCAAAGCCCCTGGAGATGGATGAAAACCTTGCTCTGCAAGTATGCATTCAAAAATCTAATTATGCCAGCAGTAATTTAGTATGTGGTAAAGTATCTGTTTCCTTGTATCTCCAAAGGCCTCCCACTTGATCTACTGTGGACTTAGAAATAAAGGGTTCTTTCAATAGCCCTGTGAATTAAGCAGAGCAAACATTTGGCTAAAAATAAGGTTAGGGAAGGCTTACTCTATAGAAGTTACAAATATCTCACAATCCTTGTTCTCAAACTCCCATACTTTACAATTGTTTGAAGATTAAGTGCAAGCAGTCATGCCTCCAATTCTCCACTGCTCCCCTTGCATCTGGCTGGCCTAGTTACTCTTTTTGGCCAACGACATGATAGAAGTGATGGTGGAGACTTGCTTGCTCCACATTCTCTTTAAACTCTTCTGCTCCCACGTGTGAAAGCCTAGGCTAGACAGGTGGGAGACGATAGAGAACATGGAGTGGAGATCAGATGTCCCAGATGAGGCCTTCCTAGTCTAGCCAGCCTGGCAGTGTAGCCTCCAGATGTTTGAAAAGCTCAACAGAAACATGGGCCAGATCAACAGGACTACCCAGGTGACCTGCAGGCTTCGGGGTTGTTTGTTACTCAGCAATAGCTAACTGATAGTGTGTCAGTTATGGATGCCTTTAGTTTTAAGAAAAAAACTTGCTCACAGGGGTTGGAAAGCAGGGACTTATTTATCTTTATAATAGGAAGAATAAAATTAGATACAGGGCTGGTTCAGTGCTTCGAAATGACATAAATGAATCCACTAGTCATATCTTCTACACCTTAGTTTGCTGGATTTCATCCTGTCATTGGTAGCAACATGGTTGCCAAATGGCTGATTCATCTCCAAAATTATAATGGTGTTCAAGGCGGTTTGAAGAAAGAAGGGAAAAGGGCAAAAGAGTGTGATGGCTGTTCCTTTTAACCAGAGAAGTAAAAGGTCTTCTTGAATCCCCATTTCAAAAGATTTCTGATTTTGTATCATTGGGCTAAGCATGCTACATGGCTATCCTTGGCTGGAAGGTGTTTAAAGAAGAGGAAGTTGTTATCTGCCACAAGAAATCAACAGATGGTAATTGGTAGGCTATGTTTCCAGAGGATGATTTTTCAGAGAAAGTCTCACAGAGGTGGTAATTTTGGGCATGACAAAGGGCTTCTTTGGTAGGCAAGATGGAGAAGGGCATTCTGCTAGAGAGAGCTGCATATTCCAAGGTACAGAGCAATGAAGGAACATTCCTACATGAGAGCTTCAAATCTATAATTGAGGCCCGTTAAAGGGCAATTATTCATCAAAGGTAATACAACTAAAGATTGAGTGAGCAGGGTCCATCTTTAGATGGTAGTTCAGGGTCTTACCTCACCTGGAAAAAGTAGAATTAATTCCCAGGATGTCAGAATTTCTTGTTTATGTCCCCTTTATGGCCCTTATCACACTAAAATAGAGTCATCTTTTTGCTAAAAAGTAGATCTGGAGGTCACATTATTAGTTGGCGAAACTGTGCATATTACTCAACTTTTTGGCCTCAGTTTTTCCCAAAATACTGCTAAAGACATCACTCAGTTACTCAGAAAAATCACCTCTGATTCACCCTGTTTATAGACATGAGGTTTTGAGATCTATTCATTTCACATCAATAATCCCTCACATTCATCCTGTTGGTATCAGCCAGTGTAAGCCTCTATTACCTCTCAAAGATCTAGTGTAATAAGCTGAGTACCTATCTATTTTCTCTGTCCCCTCAAATCCAGCCTGTATTCTTTCCAAAGCTCACTTCAGCCAGGCACTATTGGGCTCAGTCCTCTGTTTCCCACTGCCTCTCTAAGTACAAATGTCTGAAAGTCACTCCAGAAATTTTTATCACTTTAACTTGAGAGAGACCTCCCACCTCCAGGTTTGTTTGGGAGAGTCCCAGACGGAGGCTTTTGTCTTGGTGCCCAGTCCAGTACAGCATTTGTTCTGACCCCTGTCACTCTCAAAACTTAACAAGCTGGGATGATAAATTACATGACACTTTTAACTATTTCCTTTTTTATAGCCTTTATTATTCTCTGAAATTACTGAGTTATTTATTGGAAACACTTATACCGAACAGTATTCTCAGTGCCTGAGTTTCCCTCTTAAAAGATTTAAGTGGAAATGAAAGATGTATGTTTGCATGAGGGGAGAAGAGGGTGAGAGGTGTGAACCAGCAAGCGGGAAACAATTTTAAACTTTTACCCAACTGAGGGAGACAGTGCACCAACGATTCTTATTTAAACATTGTGACTGCTTTGATGTTTTTCATTTTTATTCCATAATGTTGCTCCTACTATTAGGGGTAAAGAAAGGCTTTGTTCTTCTTGGTCAAAGGAAGAATGATGATTTGCTCACTTCTTCTGGGGGTTGAAGAATAATATAAACTGATGGATGTGATGAGAAAAGAGGACCAGTTCTCTCGTCCTCTTGGGTGGCAGGTGCAGGCTTGCTCTGCAAATTCATCTGGGAGATTTTTACTAGCAGGAACTTTCAGTCATCTGTAGTTTTTCATATCTGGGGAGATGAATCTGCTAGAACATCTATCTGTCTGAAGTTGTGGAGCATGCGATGAAGAGCATCCAAGAACAAGAGTGTCACAGACTCTCAGTTGTTAGAACCCTGAGTATTTCTCCCCAAGGATGTCTTTTGCACTCGTGGTACCTGCAGTCTTAATAACCCTTGCCAGTTTCCTCAGCAATACTGTGTATCATGGGAGGCTAACTATGGTTTATCATTATGCAAAATATGAAATGCATTCCCAGTTCCAATCAGCAGATTTACATGTATACCTGAGCAGTGTCTATACTAGCACCGCTGTGAGAGAACTCTAGGCAAACATGCTCTAGGTCCCAAAGGCAGTCTCCCTTTGCAGAGGAGATGCAATCTCCATCTGTGAATAAGCTGGAGGCAGGTGCAATTACTACCATAGGACAAATCTGAGAAACAATCAGGAAGAGTCAGAATTATACCTGGTACTGGAAGTCATCCTAGATTAGAAAATTAAGTTTGGATATGAATTTAGCACTTTCCTTAGAAGAGAAAAGCAGAAATAAGTAAGTTGCAGGTTGCTATCTGCTAAGAAATCCTTGTTTTTCCCTATTTCTGGCATCTTTTCTTTTTCTAATTTACTTATTTTTCTTTTTTGAAAAGGAAATAACTCAGTACAGCCAAAAAATAGATACATACGAAAGGGGATTTACCAAAGGTAACAGATGTTTTTGTACTTTGAAGAGATGTAAGGTTGAATCATGCCTTTTAAAGCTAGAGATATGCACAGATTACCACCCTGTGGGGGTTATAGGCACTTGGGGGTTTCTTGTCAATTTCATATTTTTTTTGAAGTATAATATTTCAGCAGTGAAAGGAAACAGAAGCAGCTAATTCTGAACCTAGAAGTTCTTTCCTGACCCCTTGGTACCTAGGCACAATAGGGTGAGTTCAGGACTGAGTTAAAGTCTAACTCCTTATTTCCTGTCTTTTGTTAGTTTTACTCTGACACTTAAACATACTTCAATGTGGACCTTTGTGTGGGAATGCCTTTGATTTTTTTTTCCACTCCAAAGGTATGCCAGCTAAGAGAGGGAGGAAAATAGGATAAAGTTCTAATCATATGTAGTATGTATCTTAAGAAATGATGTACTGCTTAGAAAAAAGGTGCTAGACTGGCGACCTTGCAGTGCCCTTCTCTTAGAGTTAGAGAGAATCTAAACTTCAGTCTTAGAGAAAGGGTGTATTCCCAATCCTCTGAAGCATGCATGTGTCCACAAGAAACTCCCACTGCGCAGGTAAAGAGCCACATGGCTCCTGGGTCCATATCCTGTCTTTGTGAAAGGAGGCTGAAGCTGTGGTCCTTGAGTTTGGAAAAGTGAGACCAGTATAGTAAATGCTTCCTTTGAGCTAGCTGACCTAGTTACCTGGCCAGTCATTTCAGTGGATCATCAGTTGAGTATGACTAATGGGCCATTAGATTTGAAACGTTTTTGCTTAATGTGGTCTGTTCATCTGCCCTTTATTGGGAAAGGTTCCTATTTCCACTCAAATAAGTGGAAGGGGGATGTCTGGCAGGGTGATGATACATAGGCTTTAGTTAAGGAAAATGATGGAAAAGCAAATAACAGGCAAGGGTGAGTAATAGTGATTAAAAGAGTTAAGCAATAGAGTTAACATTGTGCTCTCATGACCACATATTTAATAGAGTGTGATACATACTTGTGATGCAGAAACCTATAAATTTGTAATTACTTTATGGAAAACATATTGACTACAATGTATCAGTTACATTTTAACACATATACGTGCATGTATTTCTTTGTAGGTATATATGTAGTGTGTGTGCATGAGTGAGTCTGTGTAAGAAAACTTGGCAACCATTCGCTTTAAAGGGCCCTATTATGTTATTCTGTTGGTGTTCTAATTTAGTATTATGATTTTAACAGATACATTAATTTCCATGCTGCCTTACAGCCATTATGTTAAGTTTAATAGAAAACGTTCTCTATATTCTCAACCTATGCTATTTGGTAGTTTATGGACAGACAAAATTAATAAAAGTAATCTATTACAGTGTTAAAACATAATTTTCAAAAAATAGTAAAATCATGACTCTCATGCAAATATAAAATGAATGCATGTCAAAGATTTTATTTTACTCATTAATAAATAAGAGGAATAGTAAGATCTTGACTGGTTCAAATGAAATTTGACTTGCAGGGATTTATGTAATTCATTTGCATTGCTATGGACAGGAATCATTCACATTGCTATTCATTTTCTACAAATTAACAGCCATCCCTATAGAATTTGAAAACAGCCAAGAATTTTTTAAATGTCATTTTCAAGTCTTGAGTACATTTTCCAGCAAATCGTTTCTGTTGCCTTCTTCATTAATTCAAGTACTTTTGAGGATCGACTTAGGAGTATACACGGGAGACTGGTGTATATATATGTTGGTAAATACGAAAAGGTGTTTGTTCCTTAGGAGCTCAATATTTACAGAAAAAGAGAGGGATTCACTCAGATAACCACAGTTTATTTAATATATGCCAATAAAATCTTAATGAATCATTCTCTTATGAAGAGGCACGTGTAGCTCTCCAAAAGAAATATTGTTTGAGCCAAGTATCACTGGTTGAGACAGCAAGACAAAGGGGGTGATGGTTGGGGGGGGTTGAAAGGCAGACTTTTCTTTCTATCTAGAGAGACTAGAATACCAAAAGGCTCAGAGGTATGAAAAAGCAAGGCATACTGCACATATCAACAAAAATCCAAGGCACTACGAAGGGACATTGCTGGGAGGTGTAGTTCTGAGCTAAGAAAGGCAAACTTAACCGATCAACCACATTGTGCTAAAGGAGATGGAGGACTAGTTGTGAATTTCAAGTAGGAGTGAGCCGATAACTTCCATATTTAGATTCACACTACAAAATAATGTAAGTTTGTATCAGGAAAATTGGTTAAAAACATTATTACAATATACAAGAAGAAAGGATCATTACCCTGCCCCAATATTCTAACACTTTGAGGGGCTGAATTGTGTTTGTTTTTGGAGAGGAGACTTTTCTTCCTCTCTGCCTAATTTCTTTGCCTTTACTCTTCCCCCCCCTTTCATTTGTCACTTCCTTTTTCCATCCCTCCACTCATTTCTCCCTCCTTCCTTTGTCTGTCTTTGTGACCCTATTTCCACTAAGTTTAGTGGACTAGGAAGCACCTGTTGCCTGTTTAAATTACTATGATCCCTTGTGTAGAATCAGAGTGATCCTGGGTGGTTCTCTGATTCTCAAGACAGTCCTGGACAAACAATAATACATTCTTACACTCTGATTCTTACTTTATAATCAGTTGCTAAAGCACCATGACATCATCCTAAGCAAGGTAAAATACAACTGCAGAGTTTACTGCTTTATAATTATAACATGCTGGCTGGTTTTCCCCAGCCCTCTTTGAACTCAAAGCCTTTTGCTCCAAAGACAAGACATTTGCAGGTCAAATCCCAGAATGAACTATTTCCACAAATGACTAATTCAGTCTATTTGTCTTGACTTGTGCTAATTTCCTTTCAGGGGATAAAATTTTTCTGACCATATTAATTTTTTTTTCTTTTTAGGTGGTAGTGGTGGGGAAAGATGAAGGAGGGAGCTACAGGAGTATTCCCATGTAACATCCAATAGTCTAAATTTATCACAGTTCCATCAGAACACCCAGCTTATTCAGTGAGAGTGATTTTATCCAAGTATCTGCCTACCTATAACCCAGTTAAGACAATTCACATTCAAGTGTGATCAATAACAAATCCACCTAACCTTCTTTTCGAAATAGGAGATTATTAACCAGCAAAAGATTCAAGTTGAGTAAATTTGGAGTATTATATAGAAGGAGAACACGTAAGGCAACTTCATAGGAAGATGTTTGATCACTTAGCATCTACTGCATTTAAAAATAAGATCATTATTTTTAAGACAAGATTATTATCAATAAGAGTAATTCTAGGCTAGTCTAAAGCAATGATCTTATGGTAGCTATAAAATGATTGCCTCTGTCCTAACTATTCTAGGATCAGTTTGTATGTCTGTGAAATAAGGGGGTAGACCAGAATAAGGAGAAACATAAGCCATGAAAAATCAGAAAGCTACCATCATATTATTCCTTTTCAAATATGACAGTAAACACACACACACACACACACACACACACAACCTAGCTGAAAAATGTATGCAAGTAATACATGCTCATCGTGTAAAAATGAACACCCCAAATCAGACCAACTTTTGAACTGGAAACCCTTTGCTCCAACGACTTGCTCCAAACCATAACAACACAACATCCAATCACACAGATTGTTATAAAGTAATAGCACAGGTTGCCTTCTACACCATCAGGACACCTAGTTCATTTCTCAGAGATAATTAAGGTTAATTTCTTGCATATCTTTCCAAAAATGTTCTTAGGGCATTGTGTTATTTAATGTTCTCTGAGTTTCAGGAAACAAAAAATAAACTCTGGCTAACTTAAGCCACAAAAAAGAATTTACTGGAATGATGTTGGGGTGTTTTGCGGAATTGAGGGAGGATTAAACCCCTTAGCCTTTGGAAAGAGTAGTCCAAAGGAAAGTTGTGGGACACCCCCAGCGCCATGTGTCAGACAATTGCCATTAGTATGACTTGGCTACAAAGAATCCCAGCCTCTGGTATTTCTGTTTTAAATTTTAAATATGATGGGCCAAGCTAGGCTGGACCTGTGAGATGTAGTATATGACTGGATGTCTGTGGGTGAAGGGATTACAAGATGGGCAAATCTCATAGTGTAGAAAGTTGGGGCAACCTTCTGGACAGGGTGAAAGGTCACTTGCAAGACAGCAATCTTCATTTGCTCACAAAGGATATATCTACACTGTATGTGTTTTTTTAAAATTCTGAATCCACTATCTTTCACTTTTTAATTATCTCTGAAGTCAGGAATGCATTTTATGATTGACTCTGTCTTAGCTTTAGCTAAAAGTTTTATACCAACCGCTATTTCTTTCTCTGTGGCTTGCAAGATAATGAAATTTCTCCAGTTTACCATTCCAGTAACTTCCACTCAGGTGGGAAAATTAGTTTGTTCCTTAGTCAAGTGTTCCTTACAAGCATGTGAGAATTGTATACCTGGTGCTGTTTTTAGGAATTTCTAAATTGAAAACTGGAGGCTGAAATCAGTTTCACAGAAAAGCCTTTTAGCCATTACAATTAAATTAATCATTATATAGACACTATAGATATTATCTGAGGAACAAAGTACAATGCTGGAGGCTGTGTGTTAGAATAAAATGAAGACATTCTAATTGCCTCCAGATAATTATAAATTGACACCATGCTTTTTGACTTCTAGCCTTCAGAACTGTGAAAGAATGAATTTCTGTTGTTTCTAGAAATTTGTGAAACTAATACACCCAAGAAGAAGTTGCTCACCCTGAGTGAGGCTGTACACTGTGATGAAAGCACAAAACATAGTAAAGGTTATGGGATTTTCTTTGAGATCTGGTTTTGGTGGCAGAAGGGCTGTTATGTACCTGAAGTTGTGGATGTTTAGCAATTTAGTTTACCAAATAGTCTGAGTTTCTGTTAAATCCATAGCTGGTGGGAATTTCCTTCTGGTTGAGATCAATTAAGAACTGCATTAACCCGCTTAACTGAAATAATAACAATCAGATTGCTGGACGGGGTGGCTCACGCTGTAATCCCAGCACTTTGGGAGGCTGAGGCAGGCATATCACTTGAAGTCAGGAGTTCGAGACCAGGTTGGCCAACCTGGTAAGACCCCCTATCTCTACTAAAAATACAAAAAAAAAAATAGCCGGAGGTGGTGGTGCACTTCTGTAATCCCAGGTATTCAGGAGGCTGAGGTAAAAGCATTGCTTGAACCCAGGAGGTGGAGGTTGCAGTGTCGAGATTGTGCCACTGCATTCCAGCCTGGGAGACAGAGTGAGACTCCTTCTCAAATAAATAAATAAAATAAAAAATAAATCAGACAAAATATATGGGAAAAATGCTTTTAAGACATTGGTCACCAGGTGCCACAGGACAATGATTCTTGAGAAATAGCAAATAAGTATGATAAGTCCTATAATTGCCACAGCTTACTGTCTTGAGTAAGTTTCCGGGCTGTGGTTCACGAGGGGAGAACGTAGGCAGGGCTTGGTGGGCAACCTGGGTAGAGGAGAGATAGCTGAAAGTCTGGGGAGACCAAGGTATTCAAGGAACAGAGTACTGGAGGAGAGGAAGATATGCATGAGAAGCATCCACACCAACGCATGTTGCTCTAACGCATTAATTTCCATTGAATGCCATAGAGTCATTCTTCAAGATAGAATACGTCACAACAACTCATCAAGGTTTAGGGTTTCTATCTGGAAAACCCTTTGGAATATACTATGTATTTTAAAATATCATTTCTACTAAGACTATGCATGAGCCATTATCAAAATGGATATGTGAACGACAGATGCACCTGAGAGCAGTAACTTAAGCATATTCTTAGGAGTCCTTCTTAGGAGAATGACTCGACGGTTTAAGAAGAATGTATGTTCAGAGTCCTGAGCTAAGGAATCCAGGAATGGTCAACCTGGAGATCCACTCCTTATCTATGAAGGACATCTGAATCCCCAGTCCATCCCTTGGAATGCAGGCCATACAGGGGAGAGAGGGCCTTTGTTTGGGTTAAATGGAGGTTGCCAGGTAGAAGTTGCTAAGTGAAAATGCTATATAACCTGTATGCTTTTTACAAATAGTAGCAATTCTCTTGTCCAGTCCACTGCCACTGGACTGTCCCTCTATGTAAGTTTCCCTAATAAATTCTAGGTCTCATTTTCTGACTCAGTCTTTTCTTCAGCCTCTCATACATGGTGCCATCCCTGTTGGCATCCATAGAGGTCTGGCATGACAATGCAAAGCATTCCGCTATGCATGTTCAGTCTCTCACTTCCACTGCAGGACAAGTAAGAATCTGGCCCCCTTTAGTTCTGTCGTCTGAGGAGGGTCTGCGCTGTCCCTCTGGCATTTGTGATGGAGAACCAGGGCATGAACCATAGAAGGCTGGGACCTGAGAAGTGAGAGGAGAGGGGAAAGGATTAGCAAAAAGTGGCCAACCAATTGTCATAATAAAGTGGTGAAGTCGTGAAGAGCCAAAAGTAGGAGTCAATGTCTGGAAGGCAGGAGGGTTAGAGGGAAATATTATTTGGCTGTTTTGAAGAAAGTGTCTTGGAAGTCTCTTCTTTGTCTTTCTGTGGATAAAAGAGGAATTTTCTTTAAAAAAGTATTACTGGAGATTCTCTGTTCTCTTCAAGAATTTCAAAAAAATGCAAATAAATTATTTTGAGGAGAACAATTTTTGTATGAACTATTTATTATTATTTTTGTATGAACTATTTCCCTTTGACTGCATCACTTCTCTGAGGCTGAACTCAGAAAGGAACATAGAATAGTACATCATTCATGGGATATTATAACATATTATGAGACTTTAGAAAACAGTTCAGCTTCAGGTGACATATCTCATTAGAGACAGAATTGTTGTCAGAATTTAGACTTCTCACCTTTTTCCTCTGTAAGTCACATTTCATCATTTTAGTCCTTCTTCAACTCTTTGAATGAATGAAGTTTTCCTGAAGTCACTTGTTTCCTACTAAACTTCTTTATTAAGTTCCTTGCTTTCTGATGGATTGCTTCCATTCCTTATATTTCTAAACCCAAACTGTCAGATAAGATCTGCAATGCTCAAACGCCAAGCCACAAGATCTTGGTTTGGTTGAGTTCCTCTAAGATCAATCTGTCTTCAAGGAGACTGGCATTCAAATGTTCAGAATAGGCATGTGGGGAAAGACTGAAGAGCACATCTCATCTGAACAGATTTGAAAAAGAGAAATGGACTTTCTTGAGCCTGGTGCTTATGAATATGTGTCCTCTTCTCCCCTATGAAAATTTCATTCTGAGTATCATTTTAAAATAAGCATAGAAACTATTTTCCAAGACCCCTTCTACATACAGGTGGGTCAGTATTAACACATTATTTATATTAATAATTCAATGTTATCTCTCATAACTAATATGCTGCAAATATTGAATGGGGGAACAGCTGTGTAGCTGCTCGTATCTGAAATAAACAAAGAGCCAGTGTCTGTGAAAAGAAAGAGCTCAATTCATAACAAAACTGCATATATTTCTAATATAGGAACTATAGCTGCTTTGCAAAGTTCTCTCTAGGACAGTGGGAGACGTTATTTTACACATTCAGCATTCACCAGCTTTAACTGTCCAAACAGAACCTGTTTCAAATATTTTAGGGGTTTTTTTTTTTTGTTCTGTTTTGTTTTTTCTTTCCTTAAATTGGATAGCCAAAGACTGCCTTCTGGAGGTCAAGCACTTGATTGACAGCAGAGCTCTGGTCTGAGCAATCAGAAGGTATCAGGCAATGGTGCAGAGAGGAAGAAGCAGAGAAGCATTGGGTAGAAAACAGGCCAGGGGCCCTGGGCTTGAAGTCTTGCCCCATGTCAGAAGTCTGAGTAGGCTGAGATGAGGGCCAGGGGAAGGCACATGATGGTGGGAGGTCACAAGGGAGTCAGAAGGAGCTGGGAAAGGGGCATACAGAGTGTTGGATCTGTCTTGGGTGAGACAGACTTTTTCTACTGGGGTCTGCATGCAGAAAGCTTGCCAAGTCTCAGTCCTAAACTTAAGGAACCTGGTTGGTGGAACGAAAAACTATGAAGGAGGTAAGGTTTGCTGCCAACATTCTGCCATGACTTTTCAACACCCCTTAGCTCTTTTGGCAGATTCTCCCCATCCAGGTGTTCAGACCCCCACCCTCCCTTTTCCTGAACTACAGCTTTCAAGGTCACCCACATTGTAGTAATCATTAGGTATGACAAGCTTCATATGCCAGACTTTTCTCTCCTAGTTTTTCTGTTTCCCCCAAATCTGGTTCCTTCTTTGCTTGTGCCCTTGATCTTTGTTGAAGTTAATTTGACAACTTATGGGAGCTGGAATATCAATGATTGATAATGTCTCAGTGTTTCCTTCCTCTCTGATCATATCTGTACTCTTGTTCATGCAGTAAAGTGGGAATTCTGGAACTGGGCAGCAGAGAGGCCTTTCCTCAATTCCTTCAGATTGCAGCTTATTACTTTACCCATGAGTGGGGGCTGAAAGGATAAAAAAATAATGCTTTTCCCTCATCCATCACAAGAGGCATGACTAACACTCCTATAACAAAAGACAGGTTAACAAAAGAAACACATCACACATTTATTTAACAAAGTTTTACATGACATGGGAGCCTTCAGAAATGAATACCTGAAGACCCAGGGAAAGCTGTGTGTTTTTATGCTAAGTTTAAGGAAAGAAGTGGGTAGCTGTGGAGAAAAACAACTGGACCAAAAAACAATGATCTAATGGCAATAAACTGGGGGAAAGAAGAGACCCTAGCAGGACCTGTTTGTTCAGCTCCTTGCTGACCTCTCTGTGTAGCATTATTTCTTTCTGGGCATGGGGCAGGACCGTCTGGAATGAGGGTATGTTGACCTATTTTCAGGAAAGGTAGGTCAGAGAGTGGCCCTTCTGAGCTTTATGGTTTGCTTTGGGGTAGAGGCATTCTAATTTCTATGATCCCCCTTTGGGAGAGGAATTCTGGTTTCTATGGCATGTCTTAGGCGAGAGAGAGAAGAGGGAAAAGATATCTTCCTGCAGAGGCTCTTCCCATGTCTTCCATTTCAAAGTACTCAGCATGCCAAGGTGTCATACTTGGTAGTATTCTGTTCTAAGTCCCTACGTGGCAACTTTTGTGAGTATGAGCTTAGCTGTTAGAGTGGCTGTGGTTTAGAGTAAGTAGAGGAAAGGACGGAGTTTGCTAGGGGGGAAAATCATTCAGAAACTTGATGGAGAATAAAGACGTGTGGGGCTTGGGTGGGAGCTAGATTGACAGTGTATATAGAGCAGCTTTGTGGGATGAACACAAAATATGCTAAGGGCCTCATGAATGAATGAGGAAATTCCATAAGCCATTTTTATTTTTAATCATGGCTTGAGCTAATGGATTTCTATAGGATAGTTTCTCTCTTCTACTCTGTGAGTATAGCCCAGCCTTCCGTTCTTCTAATGCTCATTGGTTCTGTTACAGAGTCTGGGGATGGAAAAGGTTGCTGAGGTGTCAGCCAAGACACTCCCTCTGCTTGGGGGAGAGTGAGCTGCCAGCCCGACTATCCGCTTCCTGCCAGCTTAAGGAGCTTATGACTCAGATTCAAGCAAAATACTGAGCTGAAGCAAGAAGAGAGGGAGGGAACCTTAGCTCAGACGAAGGCTCGAGGGTCAAACTGCATCACTAAAACATCCAAGTCAGGGAAATCCATCAGACCAGGAGGCTATGTGATTTTGTGTTTGTTGTCTGCTTTGAAAACCACACACGTATGCGTACACACAGCTCCATTTGTCTTCTATTCATACAGACATATTTCCTTCTGAGCTGAAATCCCGAGGCTGTTTCATCCTCCTGTAGGAAAAGTTACTCTTGGGAGCTGGTCTGATTATTAGCCGTCCCTCAGATTCTATGATAGCAAAGAAGTCTTCACTAGAAGTTATGATTCAGCTGGTGTGTCCAGCTGTCCCTCCTCGCCTTGTGCCTCCCGAGTTTCCATTTCTCATAGAAGGAGGTGTTGAGGGAAGAATACAGACTTATTCAGGAATAACACTGAAATCCAGACGCAGTGTTTCAAAATCCTCTGTGATTCCGGTAGCTTCCTGGATATTGCCCTGGTGGCTGAGTTGCTGCCAATGTTGACTTGCTGGTCATTTGAAAGCCAGACTCTATCCCTGAGGAAAGGTACTGGATGAATTAGAGAGATCTCTATTCTTTCATTTATTTCCTCCTTGCATTACTCATGGACATACCCACATCCCTCCACCTCCTTCCAGTTGTTTCCTTGTGAGTAAACATTAGTCATTTTTCTACAAGTTCCTTACCTCCATTTACTAAAGAGAAATGTGTAATGTCTTTGAAGTTTGGAGTACTGACCCATGTACTTTTGTGTTACGTGTAGTTTATAGTTAAAACTATATACATACTCCTTCATGTATAATTCTATTTAATATACATAATCTTCCTAAAATTTAACTTTTTTCTGTGTCATTATTTTTCAAGAAATCCTAAGAACTCTCATGGTCAACTGTCTGGGGCCAGATTCCTTAACTGCAAATCTTCATGATCTGGACACAACTTAAGCTTCTAGTCTCACCTCACTTGGCATCACTCCTTAAACTGGCTGGGCTGGTCTAGTTAATCCCCCAACCCAATTTAATTGTCTCTGTCTTTGAAATGCCTTCTTCTAACATCTGTCTAATCCCAACGATTTTTAAAACCCAAGCCTATGTCAGTTTATTATCTTTGTTGGAGCAAAAGGAATGAGACGGGAGAGGATAAGAACAAGAAGGAATAAGAGAGAACAGAGAGAAAGAATAAATAAATGTGCTGAAGTTTGAGGGGAAAGAAACCCAGTTGTGATATGTGGTTTCCTTGGGAAAGTCTGGCATTATTATAAGGAGTTCATTACAGGCGGCCCCTTTGTCCTGCCAACATTTCAGGAAGCTCAGAATACAGATTTATCAGTCCACCAAAAGCTATTAATCCCAGTCAGAAAAAAATTCCCTTATTTTTATTCTAGGGGGATATTTTCCATGCTTAACAGTGACAGACATGTGGGATGTCAGATTAGAATCAGAAGGTCGTTTCATGGACATGGATACCATGAAAGTGAAATTAGTTGGAAGAACTATATTCCAGTTACAATTTAGCCTGATAGTTTTATCTCTTTTATACTTGAGGACCCTTTGCAAGGGGTGCTAGTGAATCTAAACTGTGCTAGAGACATGTTCTCAAGGTTATATCTCTGGGCTTCCAAGGCTGACCAATGCTGTTTCTGTCAAATGCATTTCTTTTTCATGTATGCTAACACTCTCCATATGGGTACTATAGGCTTAGATGGAGGGTCTCCTGTCTCTTTAAGGTGACACTGTACATCTCTACTCTGATCCATTACCTGTGGGCTTCACTGTTTAGTAATATTACCAGTTATGCCCCATAGCCGGTTCCAGTAAAGCTCTAATACTAATCAGTTTTATATATTACTTTATCTCTGGTAGTTTCTCAGTAAATCTTTGTAGACTAATAATTTGTTTACCACATTCGTAAGCTATTGTATATTCCCTTGTCTGGAAAAGGCCAGCAGTATAATTAGTAATTCAGAGTTAGTGGCTGAAATTTTCCAAAAAGCTTCAGATCAAGAATGAGATCATTGGAGAAAGGGAAATGGGTAAGACACACAATAAAATTTTGCTTTAAAAATACAAGTAGACAATTTATATTTTTATTGATGTAAAGGACTTCAGATATATTGAAACTAACCATTTTTTAATTTCATAGATACATTAACTAAGGCTCAGTTATGTTAATTGTCTTGCTCAAATTCAAAAGACTGGTCAGTAACAAAGTGGGACAAAAGTCTACATCTTCTAACTTCTAGACAAATGGAAGGAATCGTATTAAGCCATAGTTTAATTCTGGAGTTTAACTGAGGATGTTGTTACATGTTCTTTATATTTCTTCATAGCCTTCCAGGAGCCAACAGAACAACAGTCACCAGATTTAGGCAATTTCACTATTGATACCAAATATATCTGTGTCCAAAGTTTTTTTGTTTTCGTTTTTGTTTTGTCGGAGTCTTGCTCTGTCGCCCAGGCTAGAGTGCAGTGGTGCAATCTTGGCTTACTGCAACCTCTGCCTCCCGGGTGCAAACAGTTCTCTGCCTCTGCCTCCCAAGTAGCTGGGATTACAGGTGCCTGCCACCACTCCTGGCTAATTTTTGTATTTTTAGTAGAGACAGGGTTTCACCATCTTGGCCAGTCTGGTCTTGAACTCCTGATCTCATGATCCACCCGTGTTGGCCTCCCAAAGTACTGGGATTACAGGCGTGAGCCATCGCGCCCAGCCCCAAAGTTCTTTATGTTCATTATTATAGTTAGTAATGAAAGAAACATTGCTATAGTTACCATGGAGTTAGACTAAAATTTCAACATATGCTGCTTGAAGGGATTGATACAGCCACTTCAGATGTAATTTCCAAGGTGAAGTTTGTGGTAAGGGTGACTCTTATGAAGGAGTCAGCTTCTGTGAACATTGGGCGTCCAACTTGCAATGCCATCTCATATATTTATTTATTCTGGGCTGGGTAAGGTTTGGAAGCATTGTAGCATTAGTCTGCCTGATGGAAGCAAAAGAAGCAGTCATTTTTTTTTTCCCTCCAGGGTGATACGTTGTGTACTGAACTACTTTTATAGCAATTTTGGGGTAAATTTTTCTCTGTGTGTTCAAATGTGAATCAATTATAGAAATTTTAATTGGAAACATTTTGGAGTAATTTTAGCAGTTCTAAGAATGATATAATTTGTTAAATACTGAGTCATGATTGTTCGGTGCCTTTTTATAGTTAAAATAATTTTGGGATAAAAGTGGATTTTTTAAAAGCTTAACCTGGTTGTAGTAAGTAGCCAAGATTACAAGGACACATTTTATGTCTTTTCAGTTGTTTTCAATATTTTGTTCCGCTCTTTCTTTCAGTAGACTTTTTCTACTGAAAGACTTTTGTCTAAAAGACAAAAGAATGGTGTAATTTTATCTACCGTCTTGTGATTAACTCAAGAATTTACTATTCAAAATATTTCAGTAATTCCTTGAATGGGTATTAATGTACAAAGAAGGTTGAAGAAGATATTTTAGTTGGGTTTATCATTGAAGATAACACACTGGCATGGCCAAGGATCATAATGACAAAGGATTCTTCAAAGAAACAGTAAAACAATGAACGTAATTTCTAGGTCTCTATAGCGAATTAGACTACATGTAGACTCCTCATTCCAAAGGTAGAAGGTACTATGTTTCTAATGAGTGTATTTTTTTTTCTGTGTCCTAAAGACCAGATTGGCTACTAGAATAAAACAAATCAATACAGCTCAGTAAACTACAGACTAACATGTAACCACAATACCCCCAGGCATGAGTTATTTTGTAAGCATTGTATTCTGTATGTTTTATGATAACACTTCTAGAAGAACACATATTATTTGTGAAATATTCCGGTTGGTAAAGAAGATTTAATTCCTTTCTGTGGGATTTAGGATATGTTTTCTATCAGTCTTTCACAAACTCATCTGTACTCTTATAACACAAAGAAGTTCAGAAGACATTTTGCCATAGTAAAAGGAGATGAAATGAAAAGTATAATAATAATAGGATTCTCTAAATATTATAGACTTTGTGAATAAAAAAGTGGGAGGAGGGGTGAGATAAAACCATTTTAATTCTGTGGACAAGCATGAGATCAAAGGGAAGAGATGAAAAGTTCTCTGTAGTCATTATTCTTATTTATCTATAATATCTAGATCATTGATACTTAGAATGTGTCCTGTGAACTGGCAATGTGGATGTCTACTGGTAGCTTGTTAAAAACTCAGAATTTCGGTTCCCACTCATGACTCAGAATTTGCATTTTAACAAGATCCCAGGTAATTCATACGCAAGCTAAACTTTGAGAATTGCTGATATCTAGACCTTTTTTTCTGTAAATGCCTGTGAAGGTAGACATATGGAGTGTCTCTGTTTGATGATGTGGTATAATAAAGTGAGACACCTCTCTCCTGTTTATAAGAGCAAAGATTATGAGGGTCTGAAACCACATAGGTAGAACTGCTAGCGCTAGTACAGATGGCTAAAATAGTCTTTTTCTACTACTGTTGTTTCTCTTGCAAAAGAAGCTAGGTCTTGAAAGGATCAGATGTGCCTTCACATCATCAAGCTGAGGTGATTTATTTATTTTTTCATAAGGAGCAGGGTTAAGTTCTTGTTAACAGGAGGAACTTTTGTTTTCTTATGTTAGATAAGACTGTGTTGTTTCAGGTAAATATTAATTTTCCCTTTGACAAGGTGTGATTATTTCTTAGGTAAATAATGAGCAAATTATTTGCAGCATCCTACAGTGAAGATACTGAAGTGTATTCAAACACTTTACTTTCTTTTCTGGTTTTAAAACTAGAACCAGTTTTTGCCCCTTAGGGTTCTGCAAGGATGAGCTGCATCTTGGGTTAATGGAGGTAACCAGATGCTGAAAGGGACCAAGATAATCTCCAACTTTTGTGGGAAGTGAAGAATTTTCTCAGGGATTGAGTTGAAAAACAAGAGCCAGAATTTGGAAACTAAGGGTTGTGAAGTATGATGAAGCACTTAAAGAAGGAGAGGAGTCACAGAAGAGAACATTCAGAAGGGTCTTCCTCTAATTGGTGGTTATCAGTTGTCACTGCACATTGGAATCACCTGTGGAGCTTTTTTAGCTTTCTAATTCTTGGATTGCATGCAGACAAATTATGTTACAATCTCTGTTGAGACCTAGGTATCAGTCATTTTTTTAAAAAGACCTCCAAGACATTCCATTTTGCAACTAAGGTCAAAACAATTAAAAGTCTGATTTTGTAAAGTTTCCTGTCCTTATGTGGTAAATACATTTTGTGTGGGGAAGGCTGGTGAGTAGGAAGTGTTCCAGTATCTTATCATTTGAGGAAAGCTCAAAGGGTGAATGCAACATGGAGCTTCCTTTTGGGAAATCACCAGGCAAATCTAAGTTCAGGCATGAGGGAGTATGACCAAATTCATTGGTAATGTTTTTCACTCTTTCTGCTTAACCCCTACACTCTAGAAAGAAACACTGTGGGCTGAGTGTAGGGTAGTAGCCAGCCTCCAAGATGGCCTCCATTGACAACTGTGCTCTGATGCTCATGTCCTTGTGTGTTTCTCACCACACTGAATCACTTGGAGCTTACCTGATTGACCAATAGAATATGGTAGAAGCGATGGTATGAGACATTTACAGCTAGGTCATAGAAGATATTACAGCTTTTGCTTTAATATTTTGGATCACTAGCTCTTCCAGAAGCCAGCCATGTTGTGAAAACACTCAAGAAGTCCCATGGAGAGGAACCAATTTGCCTTTTGTGTGATCTACCTTAGAAATGGATCATCCAGCACCACTGAGTCTTCAGATGACTAAGCCCCAGCTGGTCTCTGACTGCAACCTCATGAGTGATTCTGAGTCAGAACTGCTCAATTTAACTGCTTGTCAATTCTTGGCCTATAGAGACCCTAAGAGATAATTAATGACTATTGCCTTTCCATACTATTAAATTTTGAAATGATTCCTTATACAGCAATAAATGCTGCAGGGCTAATTCAAACCCTGGTTGCCTAGTAAAGCAGCCTCTTTGGGAGCATATTTGTAGATAACTTCCGGAGTGTGGCAACAGGGTGGAATATTTTAGCAACAAGTGGCATTTAATTCTACCTTAAATTACATCAGCTACCTTGTAAGCCAAATATTACTACACTGTTGTTATTAAAATGTTAGTTTTAAATTAGGTTTTAACAAGTAACTGGACAACATTTGACATATGGTTCAGCACTATCCAATAGAACTCGCTGAATTTAAAAAATGTTCCCCCAATTATGGTAGCCACTAGCTATAGTTTGCTATTGAGCACTGGAAATCTGGCAAGTGCAATTGCTAAACTGAAATTTTAATTTTATTTACTTTGAAATCATGGCTACCATATTGATAGAACAATTCTATAAATTTTGGGGGAAGAATATAGAGATGACAAAAATGTTCAGCTCTAGTTTGCAAAGTTACGAACTGAGAAGTGGAAAACTCAGTAAGGTATGAACTGAGAAGTGGAAAACTCAGTAAGGGGAACAGTTTATCTGTGGAATAGCGAATTAAAATGCTTCCTATTTTACTCCCAAATACGTGTCTTTTGAAGTGAAGGATGACAAACAACAAAGAAACGCATCACATAGTATTGTGTATATCCAAGATGTAACTGAATTCAGACTCTATAACAACAGATACGTTTGTACTGGAATTTGAGAGGAACTTTAAGATATTGTCAAAGCACAATTATCTGTGTTGTAGGTACTTGATGAACTGCTTTTCAAAAATGATTTTTTCCTGCCAGCTGCCATCTTATTTCTTTTGCTCATCTTATAAAAAGTGACTAGATACTATAAGATATGCTTGGGAAGAATTCTACATAATCTACCACCAATATAATCTGCTTATAATTTCTAATATTTTATTGTTGTTGCTCATTTATAATAGTGATGATAATGAAAACAATGATAACTATTAATATCAATTGTTTTGAATCAAGTGAATTTGTTAGGTTTATCTAATCTCTAGTATTTCTATAGTTTTTGTATTTAATCAGCATAAACGCTCAAAACTAGGGTACAGAAGTAAGGTAATAGAAATTCCAGGTACCTTTTTTGTTCTCTACCTTATTCAAAAGATGTAGAACATATATGAAAAAGTGGGGGTAAACTAAATATTGCAACCTTAATTTTACTTAAAATGGATGTGAAATAGTGCAGTTTATGATCCTCTAATGTTACTTTAATAGGAAAAATGGTAAGAATGTATTGTTAATGTAATTAGTAGTGAGTGGCGTGTTCTTCGATAAAGTAAGGATATTTGCTGCCAATAGGCATCTATAAATAGTATCTTTTATTTGATCTTGTTTTAGACATTTGCTTATATCAATTGCCAATATTTTTTGCTTATTACAAAATAATTTGATTTTATTTTAGAAAAAGAAAATCAGACATATAGATCATTAAAAGTAGAAAAAAAAATGGGCTTTGCATGGAGGTAGGAAAGGGGAGTGAAGTCTCACGAGAAGAAGCGATTGTGGAGCCCTCTGGCCGTCTGTGCCAGAGACGTGTTGGGGGGAACACAGGTAGCAGGACATGGCAGCGGCGTGTCTCAGCCGGGAGCGCCAACAGGCTCAGCAAACCATCTGAAGATTTATGGAGTGAATTTGGTCCTTATGGTCCTATAGTTGATGTGTATGTTCCACTTGATTTCTTACACTTGCCGTCCAAGAGGATTTGCTTATGTTCAATTTGAGGATGTCCGTGATGCTGAAGAATCTTTACGTTTTTGGACAGAAAGTGGACTTGTGGACAGCAGAATCGGAAGACACCAAATCAGTTGAAAGCCAAGGAAGGAAGGAATGTGTACGGTTCTTCATGCCATGATGATTATGACAGATAAGACGTTTTAGAAGCCAAAATTATGAAAGAAGGAGATCAAGAAGTTGGTCTTTTGATTACAAGTATAGAAGATTGTGTAGTCCTAGAAATAGACCGACTGGAAGACCTTGGCATAGCAGAAGCCATTCCAACAATGATAGACCAAATGGCAGCTGGAATACCCAGTACAGTTCTGCTTACTACATTTCAAGAAAGCAGAAAAAGAACCAAAAAAAGGGCAGTTCAAGTGACCAAAGGGTATGTGGAAGGTGCTGCAGTATGAATACCATACGAATGTTTTGATTCTGGTCAGAAAAGATAAAAAAGAATGTTATCAAAAACTACATGGAATAACTGAAATCCCGTCAAGTTTTAAAGAAGTATGGTTTTAGAACAAACAAAAGGAAATTCAATTTTGTACTTGTGGAAATTAATTCCTAAATATGAATATGTTTATATTGCTTCATGGGTAATAGGTCCATAATAAATTATTGGAAACTAAGATGTCTGAACATCAAGGAAGACAGTCATAGTCTTTTACAGTGTCTCTGCTGGTCTGTCTCTAACTGAATTGGGTGTGAAAAAGTATGGTCCAATATAACAGTTCCATTGTTGCCATTATCGGCAAATCTTGCCTTTGTTTATTTATTTTGGTACCAGTGTTTTCTGCTTAATCCTTTGCTGTGTTGGTATCTGCGTTTATTTACTTGTATACCACATGCAGTTTACATCTTCCTTAACTACTCTACTTCCCAGGTAAATTCCAATTATATTTGACATCCAGCTAACAGGGCCCATTCTTTCCTAGTCAATATGTTCAACAAATATTTATTGAACCCTTACTGTGGGCAAAACATTGTACTGAATAATTGAGAAAAATAGATAATTCCCTTATTCAGTAAATGTCTACTGAATACAATCTAGTGAATCATTACCATATGGTCTTGTTGTTTTGTTTGAGGTAATTATTTGTAACAACATTTTATATCATTCATATCTTAATGCAATTATAGAACCCAATATACTATCATCAAAGATAAGTAATTGTGTGGTTATCTGCCATTTAAAAGTATCCAGTATTTATTTGAGCCCATTATTATAAATAATGAAAAAATGATTCATTTTAATCTGTAATAAACTGGTTTACTATGCAGTGACTGTCATATGCTAGAGTTATATTAAATTGTTTACTCTGCCTCACGAAACATATACTAGGAAATAACCCCCAAAATAAACATTTAACAACTTTGCATTACATATGAAGGAGACTGGGTGCTATAATTAGATTATTTTGAGGCAGACAAAGAGCTGTTATCCCAACTGATTGATTTAGTAGGTACTGTAATTGAGAAAATGTTTATCAAATTATACTTTTTAGTGATTTACATGTATATTTTATAGGGGACACGTTCTCTGTATAGTGAATAAAAATTTTTATCGTATCACAAAAAAGTAGAAAAAACAATAAAAATTCTACCATCTATACTGATTACATTTACACACACACATGCACACATATGCACACACATTTTTATTAAAATGAGCATATACTACCTTGAAATTATTTTTCATTTGAAATAAAAGAACAGTAATTATATTTCAGGCCATTAAATGTTCTGATACTTTACACAATAGTAATGAAGATAATTATAATTATCAAGTTTTTAGAACATTTTATATACATTTATCATATATTAATATTATAATTTTAATATACTAATTCTAGAATCATTTCTTTAACAAATAATGAGTCAATAGCAAAATGGGGAAAATAATAGATGTAAAAGATTACAATGAGAATCTTTCATTATTTGAAATAAGAGTCAGATGTACACAGATATTTCACTTAACTTTACGTCAGTCTGCTGACGAGAAGTCAGTCTTCTCTAGGGCGCCAAAGGGAAGAACATAACAACTTCTTTGGTTTGGAAAAGTGGGGAAAATGCTTGAATGTGAAGTCGCTGAAACGATTGTTTCACCACCAACCTCTTGAGGTCTATCTGAATGACTATTTCAATTCTTTGAAGATTCAAGGAGGCATTCTTGAATGTTCTGGATGGAAGAGTTAAACTCTTCATTCTTCCTTTGCCTGTCTTGTTTCCCGAACTTCCTTCCCAGTGTTTCCTGCCTGGGGTCACCTCCAAAATAAATTGCTTGCATGGAAACATAAAGCATCTAGTTTTGAAAGAATAGTTGGCATAAGAATAAGAGCAAATTAAGTGTTTCTTGGAAATACATTAACAAATGATAGAAAAAATGGAACTCCTATTGTGAATTAATTAGTCTTCCTCATTACGGAAAGGCTTTTCTAACTGGAAGAAGTAGAATGAATAACTGCAAGAAACTATTGAGTAATGACAGAGTTTGAGACCTAAGCCTAGCTGGATTAAATATTTTTCTTTAACATTTATTTTATACTCCATGCAGTGAGTATATTATGCATCGGGCTACATTGTAGACACTGAATACATTATTAAGATAGATCAAGTTCTATACTTATGAGCAGGTATAGATAGAGAACTACAAATAAATAATAGATTACCTCCATAGGGTGATGATATGTTGAAGAAAATAAAACAGGATAATGGAATGACTCATGTATCTTTTCATTCATGTATTAATTAGTTCATTCAATAAATATTTATTATCTACTAGTATAAGATAACTACATACTAATTTTTAAGTATCAGCGAAGATTTCTGATAGAAGTCTGAACTGTAAAAATTATGTATTGTCTTTCAAAAATGGCGATGATGAGTTATCATGGGGATTATTGTCTTTTCTTTTTCAGCTTAATACATTATCCTAGAATAGATTATCATGCATGTGATTTATGAACCTTTGGAAAATAATATAGCTAATCTCTAGGAGTTAGCACACATTTGTTCAAGACAAGTCACGCCAAATTCACATGATTTCTCATTTTGTTAGAATCTCTAGGGAACAGAAAATTCCACGCATAAAATGCTTATATCAATTGTTTCAATTATATCAATGCAGATGACAGTATTTTTTGCAACAAGATCATACATAAATAGTAGATGGAATGATAGAAGTGTTGATATGTAGTGTCTTAAACATATGCCTGCTATGTGTTGGCAAATGGCCCTATAGTTTCTTAATAGATTTTGACTGGCTGTACTTAGCCCTGAGTTGACTCAGTATTTCTTTGGATAATTTTGATAGAGTTTTAGAAGCAAGGATGCATAGATAGCTAAAACTATAAGTGACAGACTCAAGAATAAAAGTGATCAACTGACAGAAACACACTGAGCCAAAACCATTGAAATGAGATTAAGCAGAAACAAGTTTCAAGTTCTGTTTAGGTTCAGAAAGTCAGCTGCATGAGTGAGCTTGTTTGGCCACAGTACAGATGGCAGAGGTCTGGGATTTCCATTTGATGACAACTGTAAAATAAGCCAATGGAATGATGTGGCTGTTCAAAAAATAGACTAGCACAATCTTGGGTTGCATTAATGAAATATTGTGTCTAGCACAATAGAGGCAATAGAAAAGAAAATTTCACCAAATTCTGTGAGATGATTTATGGGATGAAGTGTCAAACTCCTTGCATTATATTTTTAAGGCTTCTCCAATTGGAATGTGTTCAGGAAAAGACATACAGAATTTTGAAAATTCTATCTTTTGAGGCAAGGCCGAAAGTAAAAGAGTATTATTTTCCTGCAGGAGAAAAGAGCAAGGAGATATTTGCAGAGTGTTTTTGTCTACATGGTAAGCTTTCATGTTTAAGAAGCCAGGGAATGCTAATCTAGAATATTAGTTTAAAGTTAGAGAAATGAAGATTTTGATCTAACATGAGGAACAAAATTGTGTTGTTCAAACCTATTGGTTCATAGCTAATGTACAACAAAATTGTGTTGTCCAAATCTATTGGTTCATGGCTAATGTACTAGAGCCATTTGATCCAAAAGATTCATCCCAGGGCAGGGACTTGGATTAGATTGGTTTATCAGTTAGTTACATAAAAAATTACCCCTAAATTTATAGGCTTAATAAATTTATTTTGCCTTAGCTTTTTATGGGTCAAGAACTCAGAAGGGTTTGCCTGGGTAGTTCTCACTTGAGATGTCTCATGCAGTTGCAGTTCTATATTGACTGTAGTTGCAACCATATAAAGAAGGCTTACTGGGCTGGATGTCCAAGGTACCTCACTCAGGTTTTTCTCACACTTGGCTGAGAGCTCAGCTGGGGCTGCCACTGGAGCATGTATATGTGATTTTTTAATGTGTTATCAACTTCTGCACATTATAGTTGCTTTGGGATATTTGGGGTTCTTATATATATGCTTATGGATATAAATAAAATGATGTGTCCCAGCGCTCAAGACAGAAGCTGCATTACCCACTATAATATAGCCTCAGAAATTGTGCTATATCTTTAGACCATTTGCATATATCTTTAGACCATTAGACCATTTAGTGAGTCAGAAGCCCATATAGATGGATGAAAGAGGGATGTAATCCCACTTTTGAGGGAAGGAGTGTCCAAAATTCGTGGACATTAAAAAAAAACTGCCACAGATAACCTCTTAACTTCCAGCTTGAAATCTCTGATTTTATGTTAATTACTGATGGTAAGGTTTTTAAGAGAAATAGAGAATGATGTTATCTTCTAAAAGTTTGGAGTAAATATCTCAGCTTTCTTGACATTATTCACTGGTACTATCACATAAGGGATTTTTAGTTTAATTTTACACACACATATACAGGATGTTATGAGAAATGCAAAGCTAAAGTAATTTATTAAAAATTATGAACATAAATACATAAATCAGGAGAGTTCAGCTAGTTTAGGCCAGTGGTAAGACCAGGCATGCAATTGACAAGCTCAAACAATGGGTGCTTCTACACTTGTCTTGGGTAGAAATATCAATTGGAAATAACAATTTAAATGTAACCACTGTGTTTGATGACAGATAAACTTGGAGTGTTGTGCCTTATAGGAATATGAAGTTATGCTCGTCTAGATGGAGACCTAACTCTCAGCAGAATCTCAATTCCAACAACAACTGAAGACCTTATATATATGTGCTGGTTCCTGTTACTTGTCATCTTGATAACTTCTAAGGGCCTTGATTCATACCTAACTGTTGCTCTCATTTGCCCACTAGAGTTGGATGTGCCCTTTGAGTTCTCCTGATATCTGACCCTGGCCATACCCTAACACTACTTCTGCTACTATAACTAGGTTTTATGTTGATGTCCCTAGGAGATGCTGACAATCTCCCCACCACATTGCTGAGATCAACCTATTACTAATAACCCTTTAGAGATTCAAGTAAAAGGACTTTGTTTCTCATAGTTTTTTTTCCTCACTTGAGGAAAAACATCTATGTTTTTATAGAGTAGCCTCTAAACAACTAAATATTTGGTGGAGTTAATCAGACTTGAATCCTTTCTTGATGTTTTTTCTCTGCTCTTTTTATATTCTCTTATGATGAAAATAGAAATAGTAATTGATGACTTGCCTTTTCCACCATTTATTTTTTAAATTTTAATTATCTTCTTTTACATTGAATCGTGCTTTTTGGGAAATATTTGCAGAATATTTCCCAGAATTCCTGGCTGCTGCTTTACTGCTGTAGGAATAAGCAAAGACCTACTTGTACCTCTCAAAGAGGAATTAGCCAGTACTTTCAAAGATGATTTTGTTTATAAAGTATAATCTGCCACTTGCACAGTAAATGCTTTTCATATTTTCATATTTTGACATTAATTTTATTTCAACTTCTACTTTCATTTACTAAACCAAAATAGGAGACCTCTTGGTGAGAAAAAGCACCAGATACAGCTTGACAGAATAAACAAATAATAAAAAATTTTTTATTATTATAAAATATTACCTTAATTAGAACTTCCCCTTGATATCCAAAGTGCCATGAAGAGTCATGAGAGCTAAAATGGCACTTATCAATGGCCCCATGGATGGGAACACACAAATTGGTAATTTGGATAAGCAACATGCTAGTTTTCAAGGATTGTAATGAGACTCTTATCTCATTCTTTAACTTTTTCCCCTTTAAAGAACCAAAAACATACGCATTTGCAACAAAACTATAAAACAATCCCTGCAAAAAGTGCGAATATTCTTCTTCACCAATACCCTTTGTGGTAGAATATTTCCATCCCAGGCTGATTTTAAACTTCTTTAGACCTTTCATATACAGCCCAGTTTGTGGTAACCCAATTGTGTCCAATGTATCAACCTGTCCAGGTATATGCTCAGAGTTTAGGCCAACATTTGGCCCATGTCTGCAAAAAGTCTATTAGATAGATTATTTACTTTTTTGGAAGCTGAAAAATAGCTGAAATATGGTTTGCGTTTTTGTGCCAAATATTTTCTTGAAAAATCACAGAATTTACGGCTGTAAAATGCCCAGTGATGGAGTAAGAATGTACAATATGGCAGCCTGTTTTTCAGCAATATACGTGCTCTTATTAAAGCATTAGTGACAAACATCCTGTATTATTTTTGAATCATTACTGGGGGTTATGACCATACTATCACAATAACCAAAAGAATGTCAAAAAGAGGATGCACGGAAGATTCTCCTGAGGTTGTTATTGCTTGATAAGTTTGGGATGTTTGAGTAGCCTCTAGAATTGTGATCTGAAAAATACTAGGTTACTTTGGATGGGTAACAACTTGCCATTTCATTGTCTCAGAGTAGCAATTATGGATCCGGAACCTGAGTTGTGGGGCCGCTCATGTCAAGAGGCAACTGAAAAGATGAGAACAAATGTTAAACTTCCTCTTTCTAGAGACTGCATCTGAACTAGTGGTAATGTATACACAATTTTCGGCATGTTCAGATGACTTAAAATAGCAAGAAACACATGTTGATAACTTTCATGGAATTTACAAGAGACTACAGGAAGTGTAGTCATGTTTACTAGTGGAAAAAGACAAGAAAAAAATGTATTTATTTTTTAATGATAACAAATAAAGTCCTGGCCAGTTAAAATATTTCTACTAATAAGGAATAACATTCTTTGTAGAAAATTAGACATAAATAAAGCACAGGTAATAACAAATGAAACATCAACAACAAAAGTAATACCCAAGAACACCATGATTCTAGCTTAAATAATTACTGATAAAATATATCTAATTTATATAGTACCTCTAAGAGTTTTTATGCACATGTATTAAATATATAGAACTTTAAAACTATTGAGTAGGTAAATTAAGCAGGTCTCATTTTGTATTGTATCTTACTGCATACTTTTTCAGGTCATATATATTATTCATGTCACATTTTTCTAAGCACACCTACTTCGGGTTATATGCTACTTTATTATAAGGATACAGCAACTGATTTTTGAGTAAGAACTTGCTATTGAATATATAGGTTTATTGGCCATTTGAAAAAATGTAAACACTATTATGATAAACTAGCTTGTAAATTAAATGTTACATAACTATGTAATTTTTCTCCTCAGGAAAAATTCTTGAAAGTGTAGAGCCTTCAATGACTTCCCATTGGGTATAGGATAAAGACAGGTTTTCTCACTTGAGCTTATATTTCCTCTACTCAGCTCCAGCCACACTGGACATGTGATTAGTCTATTCATTGAGAGTTTGGCTTTCTTAAAGCTGGGCACCTAGTACCAGTGCATTTCCTGGGCTCTTTTGTTGAGGTCCCATGACTAGTCTTATTATTATTTTTTTAAAAATTACTATTTTTAGATACATAGTGGATGTATTTATTTATTTATGTAGTATATGAGATAGTTTGATACAGGCACATGATGCATAATAATCACTTCATGGTAAATGGAAATCCAGCCTCTCAGGTTTTTATCTTTTATATTACAAACAATTCAGTTATGCTCTTTTAGTTATTTTAAAATGCACAATTAAATTATTTTTGACTATATTCATCTTGTTGTATTATCCCATACTGAGTTAATTTTTATTTTTATTAGATCTTATTAAATGTTAAATATTTAAATAAACTATTTGAATATTAAATATTTAAAAAACGATTTAATAACCGAAATGTTAGGCTTGTTTGTTATTGCAATATAACATGGCTTACCCTGACTGATACACTGGCCTTTATATGCTTCATTCCTTTTCCTTTTTTATGTTATCTGTACAGATTATTACATTTGCCTGCCACTTCCCTTCCTTTGCTAGTAAATATTTACTTACTCAATTATTTAAGGCTCACTGCACCCTAGGAAATTTTGCCAAAATTCTGGTGCTGCCCAATTTACCTATATTACAGGCACTTTTAAGTCCACATAATGCTTTCTCAGTGCTTGCCAAAATTGCAGTTTTACATTGCTTACTTTATTAATATGCCTATTTCTATTTTGTAATGTGTATCTTGTCTTATAGATCATAACCACTGTGAGAGGTAGATATCTTACAAAATGCTTGGCACATAATAATTACTCAATAAATTATTTGCTTAATGAATGAATAAACATCAAGACACATTTCTAAGTTTTATCATTTTCTAGACAAAATGATCTCTGAAAAGATCTCATACCATATTGTATAAAAATGATCATTCCTCTTAACCTGTATCAATAGCTTGCCCATTTTAGAAATAAAACTATCTCATTGCTCATTGTTTCAATTTTAATTTCTTTCAAGGTATAAAATATTTTTTTTTTTTAGAAAAAGAGAGGAAAGAAAGTGAGAGTGAAAGAAAGAAAAAAAAGAATGTACGAGAGAAAGAAAGAGGAAGAGAAAGAGGGAGAGAGAACGGGATTCTTGTTCTATTGCCCAGGCTAGAATGCAGTCT
>CAUYLG010003256.1:0-98928 GCA_963573385.1 Cacajao melanocephalus | reverse complement strand
GCATAAAAGAGGTTTTTAATACCCATTTTTAGACTGCATTCTAGCCTGGGCAATAGAACAAGAATCCCGTTCTCTCTCCCTCTTTCTCTTCCTCTTTCTTTCTCTCTTACATTCTTTTTTTTCTTTCACTCTCACTTTCCTTTTTCTTTCTTTCAAAAATAAAAAAAATAAATAAATAAAAATAAAAAAACATCTAACTTAAAAAAAAATAATAACTATGATCGTGAGAAGGTCATTAAAATCTCACCCAAGCAGGTCATGACTGTGAAGTAGCTGCTTCCAGAACCATTCTACTCACCTCCAGCTCTCATTCTGCTGCTCCCTCAGTGCTGACCTGCTATCCTCTCTCTTCTGCCTTCTGGGTGGGCTCTTGCATTTCAGAGCTACCTTCTCAGGTTGCCTTAAGCTTAATACTCTTTTGCTCTAAAAGAATCTCTCCCTGTCCCTAATTCTCATCAAAAACCATTTCTCATGACAGCCTTCAGTTAGAATTCAAGAAGAAAGCAACTAGGAGAGAAATCGAAATGAACCGTACATGTTTTCCAATGAGCTTTGTGTATTTATACATATGTCTTATTTATATTTTTGTCTTAAAATACTAGTTACCTGTTGTAGACTCAACGTTGGGCCCCAGAAGATATGTCTATGTTCTAACCCTCAGAACTTGTGAATGTGACCTTGTTTAGAAAAGGGTCTTTGTAGATATAATTAAGTTAAGGGTCTTGAGATGAAATCATGCAGGATTATCCAGGTGAAGCCTAAATCAATGACAAGTGATAAAAGGCAGAAGAGAAGACGGATACAGAGGTGAAGGCCATGACGGAAGTAAAGTTTGGAGTGATGTCACCGCAAGCCAAGGAATGCCTGGGGCCCTCAGAAGCTGGAAGAGCAAGAAAAGATTTTCCCCTAGATCTTTCAGAGGAACCTAGACCCTGTTTTCACCCTGATTTTAAACTTCTGGCCTCCAGAACTCTGAGAACATAAAATTGTGTTGTTTTAAGCCACAGAGTAATTTGCTGTGGCAGCCTCATCAAACTCATACACTTGTTAACCTAAAGTAATAGTATTGCTGCTTCTTGGGTATAACTCGGCATAACCTCTTGGGTATAACATGGCAGGAGGGTAAAGCAGAATCTCATGAAAGAAAAGCCTTGGATTGAGAGTAAATGCCCTGTGTTCAAACTTCGACTGTGTTTCTTATTGGTGCACAAGCTGGGATGAAAAACTTCTCATTTATAAAACTTGTTCTGTATGCTTCACAGTGTTGGTATAAAAATCAAAACAGAACAGTGGACGGGAATAGGCTTTGGCTTTATAAATTTGCATATACTTGAAAAGGAGTTACTAGCTTCAGAAAGACTGAGTTAAATTCTATAGGTCTATCAGTTACTATTATGTGATTTTGAGCCACAACTTTCTCATCTGGTAAAAAGGGCAGAAAAATACTCACCATATCAGAACATTGCAAAGATTAAATGAAATTATGAGTATTCTGCACCAGGCTTAGAACTTGATAGGCCTTCAATAAATTATAGCTCTAATTTTAATTATCATCATAATTGCCATCCCCCATCTATAACCCACCCCAACCCCCAAATGAATAAGAGCGGTTCTATTTTCAAGTTAACCTGAGGCTCTCCTAACATTTTTACACATTCAGATGTGCTCTTTGGAAAGACAACTTTTCCTATTGGAAAGTGCTCAAGAGAGCTGTCTTGGAGGAAGCTGCAAATTTCTAAGAAGCCTTTGGCCTTTACTATAGCTGCCACTGAGAATAATGAGAGGTCTGTAAAAGCCAAAGATTCCAGCAGTCTCAACTGCCCCAACTCATCAGACACATGATAGTCAGAAGGGTCCAGGGCCACTGGGAGAAATGCCTCCAAATTATAGCCAGTGGCTCTCAAACTGTGCCTTAGAATCTCTCAGAAAGCAGGTTAAAAAGTTTATTTCCTTGGAAGCCATAGCAGAGATTCTGATTTAGTAATTCTGGGGAGGGAACTAAAAATACTCATTTTACCATCACTCCTGGTGATTCTGATGCCATTGTCTGCAGACCACACTCTGAGAAATGCTGCCATCAAGGACAATATGTCTTCAGGGTTTAGATTTCTCCCCAGGTGATCAAGTCCAAGAGCTGTGATTTGGGGTGGAGGGAACCTTTCCCACAGGTTCCTAGAGCCTTGTTAGGATCTCTGAAATCTGTAGCTTAGATCGTCCTTTTCTTGAAGGTCACTTGAAGGGCCCTATGGGGAAGAGGTAAAGAGTGGCGCCTTTTTTGTGCCACTGTTAACATTTTAGCTCAGATGAGCTCACTGGGTGGGTTCCAGCTGAGAGCTGGAGAAACCCAGGGACACTAGGTTTGAAGCTTGTGGCAACCACTGGGCAGTTGAGTAGCAGAGACAGACAAAGGGAAGAAGAGCAGCAGACAAGGAAGAGGTGCTGAGGCCAAACTTCCTCTACAGCACTTTGGAAGTTGGCTCAGTGCCAGCCTGGAAGGAGACAGAAAGAGAAGACCATCCATTGTCTGCAGTGGTGGTGCCAATTTATTCAATTTGTCTATCAGATCCCGCTGGGACTGCAGTGGGGCTTCTTGTGGCCATCAAGGTTAAGTCATGAAGAACACTTATCTATGGGACTCTGTAGAAAACAGAAGAAATCTCATATTCTCTCAAATTTAATTTTACCTTGTTCTCTAACAGTGTGATCCTATCAGGGCTGGAGTGTAATAGCCCCGCTGGAATGGATCAGATTGGATTTTCTATAGCACCCGAGAGCTCCCATGTGGCAGGCACATCCGGCCTCAGCTGTCTGCAGTGCACTGGGCTTCTTAGAGTGTAGGAGATGCTTTGCCTCCCCTCCACCTCCAGTAACTGATCTTGTCGTCTCTCTGCTTTAGCATATGGCCAGAGGGACTGAGGCACGGAAAATGTCCTACAAATCCAGGCTAAGATGTTTCTATCACAGGATCCCAGGGGAAACCGGTCATTTTAAATTTTTCTAACCACTGGGAGAAAATGATGCCAGGATCATAGCCTCATCCCAGGCTTCCAAGAGTAGGCAGGAATGTCAGGAAGACAAGCAGCTCATGAACATAAAAAATGCGGAAATGTGGAGGGCAGGCCTGCAGAGACTGGAATGCAGTTAAACAGCCGATGCATGGCCTTGCTGAGAACAATTTTCTTTTCAGTATAGAGACTGGGGTGTGGGGAGAAGTGGGGACAAGTGGGACTGGCCTCACTAAGCAGCATCTGCAGTCACCAGGCTGGCATCAGACCCTGAGCATCAGAGGGATGGGGCTAGGAGCTAGGGGGCTACAAGGGGCTACAGGACCCTGAGGGCCTGGTGTGGCCTCAGAGTGAGTTCTGAGAGATCAAAGACAACACCATGGTCAAAGCTGAGATTTGGAAGCCAAGAATTTTACCACCGGAAATGGGGTTAGAGGCAATTGCCAGATAATTGCTACAAAATAGCCTTGAGGTGTCTGAAGCTCCCTTTTATTCTTGAATGGTCCTTAAAGAGCTAGAATGGGACCGACACAATCATTAGTAGGCAAATGAATGGAGATATGGACATAATACCTATAGAAAATAAAAGTGGCAATAGTTGAGGCACAGCTCCTCATTGTACAAATAAGTTATTATCAGCTCTTTAGGCTGAACCTCAGACACATACTGAGTCCTGGGGAGGGACTTTCTGATGTGTCCTTTGCCCAGGGTCATTTCCCAGGACATTTCCTAGAGCACACAGCTTTCTGGGGTCTGGAGACATGCTTGCCACTGCTCCTGAAGTGCAGGCCCAAGTCTAAGAACAAGGGCTTTGCAGATAGAAGACTCTAAGGGGTCCACGCTCAAAAAATATCCAGAGCAATTGGTTACTTTGATGCTCTGGACTCCAAGAAGAGATCTGAAGAGTAGCAAGGTCCTATTCTGCTTTAGAGAGAAGAACCTTTACTTCAGGCCTGCAGAAAAGAGGACTCTTGTCTTATCCCTAGAAGCTACAGATAATTAAAGCCTTTTAATAGAAACTTTCCTGAAATTGAGGTTCATTGAAGAAGTGTCTATCAGTAGCAAATCACAAGCTGAAAACAATTACATTGTCCAGTTATTTACAATGATAACAGCAATCACAACTGATTAAGCAGCCACCATGTAGCAGGCATGGGGTTAGGCATCATACATACTTCACTGCTGGTCTACAGCAATCTGCAAGGGGTTGGGATGTGACTCCACTCGCTCGCTCTCTCTCTCTTTTCCTCCCTTCCTTCCATTCTTTCTCTTTTATCTTTAGCAAGGAGAAGAGTTTGGCAGATATGAGGGTTTTGGCCTCTGTTTCAAATATACTTCTTCAGGTGTTTAGGGGAATCCCTTTCCTACCACGGTATTTAGCTTCACTGTTAGGCATCCTTTTAATGAATAAAACACAACCTTTTATAACTGTCAGGGCTATTTCACATTAAATTTACTTGTACCCCTAAAACTACCTGAGAACCCAGCTGAGCTCAGCTTGCAAAACAAGGGAAGCCAGACAGCTTATGAATAACAGGCTGAATTCTCACCAAACAAAGGGAGCAAAGCAGGGTCCTGGTCTCTGCATGGTCTATTGGTACCCAGACAGCGGTCATCCAGCTGCTCTGGAGAGAAAGGTGGGGGCAAGGAGATTCATTTAATTAATTTCTGTTTTATCTGATTCACAAAAAATAAAAAGACTGCTACTACCCAGGACTGGGAAGGATAAGTGGGTGTTCTCAAATGTCAACGGTGCAATCTTTGTGAAATATGACCTGGAATGTCCTATGGAAATAAAAAAATGCACAAGTCTGATCAGTCACCCTTCATTGGGAGACTTTATTACAGAAATATATATGTGTATATTCAGATCTATAAACACATATGCACATACATATATGACATACATGTATAGGAATAGTTCTTCTGGTCTTATTTGTTAAGATAAAAGAAAACTAGAGAAAAACTGAATTCAGATTATGCAGAGAATTGTCGAATACATTTTGATACATCCTTACAATGGAATGTTATGTAGCTATTTAAAAATAAATTACATCTACAGGTCTGTAGCAAGCTTGTTCAATCCATGGCCCATGTGGCCCAGGACAGCTTTGAATGCAGTCCAACCCAAATTCGTAAACTCTCCTGAAACACTATGAGATTTTTTTTTTTAAGTTCACCAGCTATTATTAGTGTTAGTGTATTTTATGTGTGGTCTAAGACAATTCTTCCAGTGTGGCCCAGGGAAGCCAAACTATTGAACACCTGTGGTCTACAGACTGAGGGTCAATTTGTAGGGTAATGTGTAGTGAATGATTCCATTTGCCAAATCAAACAGAAAAATATATGCATGTGTATGAGTGTGTGTGTGAGTGTACGAGTGTGTATGTGCTTTTTTGTGTGATGTGTGTGTTGTGTGTACGTAAGCACAGAGAAAGCCATGGAAAAGATATACACACCAAACTGTGAACATTGGTTTTCTCAATCCAGTGGAACTGGGGGAATCAGAAGAATATTAGCTCTTTATGCACCTCTACACTGCTTTCAATGTCATAAACAGCACGTAATGCTTTTTGACTAAAAATGGAATTTAAAAATCATGTTTAAGTATGTTTAGAAAAACCAGGAGGCATATATGGTTATTACTGTCCATCATTGCTAACAGTATCAATGTTTGAACTAACTAGCACAATTTTGCATTAGAGGAGACGGGTAGGAGGAAGTAAATACCATCAAAGTGCCCCAAGGGTCACTGGGAGAAGGAACCTTAGCTCTGTGGAAGATCTCAGCCTGGGCCTTCAGGGGCCATGTCACCCAAGCCCTTGCAGAGGGGGTTGTTTAATGAGGATGCTCATGCGGTTTCATTATCCACAGGGTTGCTCCACTTGGTAGAAATTTTGCAAAAAGAAGGAAAGCAGCTTTGGAAAAAGTGCTTGGCAAATCTGATTCTTATAGATGGTGTGAAGAGAGCCAGTTTCCCTCTGTTCCCAAGGCTTGCCTATTCACCGTGGTCAAGCATGGAGGACTCTATGGGGCCTCAGAGTGGGAGGAAATGTGGAACACCCAGGCTCTCATCTCAGCGCATGACCATTGAGGTCACCCTTGCTCCGACAAAAACCATTATTTCAACATCAGATTATTTCATTTAGAAAATAGAGTCTATATGGCTAGACAAGGCTAAACAACAAAACTATCTGAGATCTGAAAATGCCAGTAACCATGAATTAAGGGTTGGCTTTTGGCTAGATCCTGCAGAGACCCAGTAATTCTGTAGATTTGTAAAGCATCTAATAATTTACAAGGGGTTTTGGTGTTAAAAACAAAATAACATTGATATCAACCTTTACTAAATGCCTATTTAGCACTGTGTACCTTATCTCTTTCAGTCCTGAGAATGGCCCTGTGAGGTCTTATTGTGCCTACTTTCCAGATGAAAAAAATGAGATGGGACATTGGTGACCTTCCTAGAACCATATAGTTGGCACATGGAAAAGCTGGAACTGAAACCCAGAGCATCTGGTGTCGATGACTCAAATCCAAAACCTCAGTATTAAACTGAGACTCTCTCACTGTACCACACTGCCTTCCCATATAAGGTTATGATGTCTCTTCCCCTAAAAGGAACAAACAGTCTTTGGTGTAGTTCTTGGCCATATACAGCTCTCTGTAGGGAAGAAACTTGCACCATTACCAAAGCTCTTATCTTCATGTCTTGTACACACTGTTCCCTATATCTGGAATACTCACCCCCTCTTTTCTGCTTTACAACTATTTACTACTCATCTCAAGACTTGGCTCAACTCCCCAAACTGAGTTAGACATATCTCCCATCTTTCTGCTTTATACAACTTAGCTTACTCTGAGTTGTGATTATTTTTGTGTGTCTGATAAACTCCATTTGTCTGTAAGGATTTTGTGAACAGAATTGTGTATTTGTTTATTTTCCACAAAACCTGGCACAGTGCCTACCACACAAAAGTTGTTTGACATGTTTTATGAATGAACAAATAAATAAAAGAAACACAAACAAATGAATGAATGGCCACCATTTAGTTCGCCTTTTAGAGTGAAACAGAATTCCTCCTGATGAGAGGACTTCAGAGGGCGAAGACTCTGGAAGTCAGACAAGGAAGATCCCCAGAGCAGATTCAGAGTCCAGCTTTGACATGGCTCTCCTGCTAGTCAAGAGGTGATGTCGGGTCCTAGCACTGCAGACAAAGGCGCCTCAGGGGGTCTCTCAGGACCCTGGGACATCCCACTGAGATGCTGAGGTTGGAGGAATGGCAGAAGGGCTGGGGATCCACTGGGTGGGTTTTCCCTCTTCTGACCCCTTTGCCATTGTGATCTAAGCCCTATTCCTTCAGGCAGGGTCTTGCCTCTGGTCAGTTGAGGACATCACCAGAACTGTCACAGCTGGCAATGATATACTCAGCTCTCAGGATGGCAGCTGGGCCCTCTGGAAGCACCTGGAGAGCAGGACACACCTCTGCTGTCCTCCCTAAGCTCGGGCAAAAGGGCACAGGGCATGGGGAGTTCTCTTAAGTCCAGGACAGACATTTTAGTGACCACTGCCTGGCATTCAATAGGTGCTCAGAAATCTTTGAGTGAATGAATGAATGAATGAATGAAGCAGTGAACAAAAACAAAAGAAACACATATCACTTTTTATAGATCCCAAACCTGCTATTCCTAAGAACTTGCTCCTATTTTTTCTTTGTCAGTGCAAGTGCTACACATATATCCAGGCCTGGTTCAAACCCACATCCATCCTCTTCAATCTACTGCATATGCAATTATCATCTGTGGGGTCAATTATTCATACTTTAATGTCTTTATGGATTTTCTCCGTAATAAGACTGTACGCATCTTGTAGGCCAAGGTTTTGTCTTATGTTCTTTTTTTGTTTCCACTGCCCTTAGCGAACAGAACTGAGGTATGGCTGGCCCCCTCTGATAGCCTGTGTGTCAAATTAGAAGGAAAGAAGAAAATAAAGATCGGCGGGTTAGAGGGATGGTGGGGAAGAAGGAAAGAAATTGTAGCTGTGGGACAAGAGGTTTTGGTGACAAAGAAAACACATGTTTCAGACAACCCAGCTTGTGCTAAAATTAAAAAGATAGGGCTTTCAAGATGGCATATGTAATTACAATTAATTAAATATTCTGCTACCTAAATTATTTAATTACCAAAGCTTCTCACAGCCTGAGTTGATTTAATTGCAAATGCCATAACAATTAGGGAAGTGGTGAATGGATGGCCTCTTAGTACATTCCATATTATAAACAGAACTTTCAGCCATGAAAGGGAGGAGGAAGGCAGAGAGAAGAAGAGAAAGAATGAGACAGCCCTTGCTTATGCTCCAATCCGCTGGCATCTTTGCCTCAGAATGGGAGAGGTGGGGAGAGGAATGGAAGAATATTAGGGAATTGTGCTCAGATCTTCCATAGACCAGATGTGGTTCTGCCTGCAGCAGGGGACAGCAAAAAGGCTATGGGCTCAAGAGTCAGACAAACCCAAGTTCAGCCCAGCACTGGCAGCTACTAGCTGAGTAGACTTCCCTCACTTTGCTTTTTTCTTTCACAGAGCTGGAATGATGATGATGATAATGACAAGCCCAACCCCACGAAGTCATTGTCGGATAAAATAAGCTAATCTATGTAACCACTTGACACAAGGAATGGCCCCGGGACACTCAATGATTGTCCATTTCTTGTTTCGATTTTGAAAAACATTTGCCGTTTATATCAGAGGCAGGGAGGAAGATGGTGAGAAGGGCAGAGCTGTGTGCCCCATGTTTCAGTTCCCCTGAATGATTGTCTCTCTGTGTAAGACCATGCCGATGCTGATGAAACACTCACTCCTCGTCACCAGCTCTGCCGCCTTCCCTCCATTTCATCCAGCCAGCCACCGACATCTCTTATCCCACGTACCCATCAGCCTTGCCCTCTGTCTCACCTGTGGGTCTCTCTGCCTTGTGTGCGGAGCCATCTGTTCTGCTGATGGGTCTTTATCATCTTTCACATTTTGTTTTCTTGGCTAAATGATTATCTGACTATCTCAGATGAGTGGTTTATCTCAATAACTCAAATGCGTGTGAAGAATGGAATTTATCAGAGAGAAAATGTTAAGTCCGTGGAGTGAAAATGTGGGTGTTGGTTGGGACTTAGTATGTGAGAGCACAGGACGGGACTCACGGGCTTGAAATATTAAGAGTTGGAAGGGCCTTTAACACATCCCCCAGCATTCGTGTCTCCACTATCCTCACTTACAAGTATGGAAACGGAGACATGGAAATGGAAAATGACTTGCTTGTGCTCACGGAACTTCTGTAGCACGAAAAGTCAGTCCCAACTCACCACTCTCAATCAATGTGCTTTTTTTGATAACCACACTATCTTTCATAGCACCTTATCATTTACATGGTGCTACTTATTACCAACTGCCCCTCAAAACAAACAAAAACACTAAAAAGAGATTGTCATGCCTATTCAAGGTTGCCCCAGCCCTCCTTGTTCTCTTAATGGCAAATAGCCCCTAACCAATATCCTAAAGCCACTGTTCCCTATCTAGCCCCTCCTCTGCTCCTTTGCAGGGTGCTGCAGAGGCTGGCCAGGGGCGCCAGGAACAGGATCTCTGGTTTGTTAGACAATTGATAAGGTATATCCCAGAAAACAAGAGGGCCGCTGTATCCTTACAAATAACCGGCAGCTAAAGGCCTGTGGGAGGGTCACCCTGCAAAGAGCTGACCCAACAGGTCTGACTTAGAGGCCAGCGCTGACTTAGAAGCTTTATTGTACCTGGACATATCTGGTAGCCTTTCCACCTTGAGCAGCTGGGGCAGTGCCATCTTGTGTATGTTCACCAACATGTGTGCAAACAAAGGGGTCTCTAATTTTTCTCTCTAAACTTTGCCCCAAAGTAGTGAATGACCTCTAGAAGTTTGGAAATTCTCCAGTTGGGATTTGTCCTGGTTTTAACATTTGCCTCCAACATCAGCCAGATAATTCCAATGTTCAGCAAGAGTGAGTTTTCTTACCATGACTCCATATCTACATTTGTAGAACACATTTTATCAAGTGCTTGGCAGAAGATATGGAGTAGCAAGGAGGTAATTCTCTTGTATTGCACTGATTTGAGATTTTTTAACAAAAACTCCCCCAAAGCCAGTTGCACCAATACAGATCGATTTGGTAGTGTGTGCTTCAGATGGAATTGACTTTATAGAGACTGAATTAATTGCAAGAGTACTCAGCAATCATCCCATTATCTACACTCCTGTGTGATGCTGTGTTTTAACCCTGTTGCAGAAGATCCTCAATTAAACAAAAGCACACATTCATCTTGGACTATTACAGTCCTTCGAGGCCCATAGATTATAGAGAAGAGAGTTAGTATTACCCACATTTGGATGCCTGAGTGTTTTAGAAATATGAAAAATCCATATTGTAGAACTATAAAAAATCCATTTCAATTCAAGAGGATTTATGATTCCCTATGCAGATATCATACATACTCAGTTTTGGAGAGCTATCTATTACATGTAACTGCCCCAGAGTCACCTAATTAGGCTACTCTCAGGCCATACCATGGGTATCAGATCCACCCCTAACTTTTTCTCTATCCAGGTCTCCAAACTGGACCTTCTGTTCCCTCTACCTGATGGATCATCCTTATGCTATTTCCCAGATGTGACAATCCAGAGATGTCCAAGGCAGTATCTAAATAACCTCACTCCCAGCAGTTGAGATTAGCATTGGTGACCTTGCTGAAATAACATCCAGGTGTCTCGATATTAACTACTACCTCCTCTGGCATCAGAATCAGGATGATAGTGGTGATAATAATAATAGCTAACACCTATAGATGGTTTACTTTGTTCTAAGTCCTTTACACATATAAGCACATTTAAGTTTCCTACTAACTTAAGTCTCAGCCTGAGTCTCTCCCTGAGAACCCCCTGCCCTCTTCTCCATGCCCCAGGTCCCAGGCTCCTTTAATTATTTACCAATTGCCAATTCTCTTGCTTTTCCTAGGTTCTCTTGTAGACTAAAGATCTTACCCAAATCCCAATTTAAGGGCTATGACCAGTCACCCATGGACAGGACTTCCAGATAATGACCATCTGCCTGATTTCTAAAACTCCTCTCTGCAGTCTTTGCTGGAGCCCAGCTGCCTGTCCTTGGAGTTCCAATGCTCTCTGCTATGTGAGTCTTGACTGAGGTGGCCTCTGTTTGGACACCAAGCCTCACAAACCTCAACAAACTCGTGTTTGGTGGTTGTAGGTTCATGCTAGGTCTTTACCTGATGTCTCAGGCCAAAGTCTTGAAAAAATAATCACAATATGTCAACAAGACTATTCAATAATGAGTTCCCTTTGCTACCTCCATAACTAATGTGCCTTAGATATGACTTTAAGCTAACTCAATTTATACCAATAATGAAGAAAGTGAATGGGCAGATCCAGCATGGATCTTACAGATTTGATTTTGAAATTTTATAGCAGCTTGGAAATTCTCTAATTGGGATTTGTCCTGGTTTTGACGTTAGCCTGCAATATCAGCCAGTTAGTCCCTATAGACTTAATCCTTATGAATCTGATGTTTAAGAAAGTAACAGATAATGAAAGATGGCTGAGAATTTGAGACAGCACTCTGGGCTTGCCTTTTGTTTATTTTTGTTGCTGTCCAGTATCTTGAGTTCTAATGGCCTCTGAAAAATAGCCTGCTGGAATATGATTACAGAGCAGACTTTGTTATTACATGGTGCAGTTGTCAACTGTACAGCCATTACAGGGATGTTCAGGGATCCCTAATAATGAAAGTAGAGATAACATGGATGATTAAAACTTAAGGAAAATTCAATATCATTTTTAAGCCATTTAGTTTCTCCCACACCAAATCTTATCTCCTAACTCACAAATGCATAGACTACATTGAGCTGCACCTCTTCTTTCTACTCATACCCACCCTATGGTTGAGAGGAGATAGGACTTTTTAAAAAATCATCAAAATAGAAAGAGTAGCAAAAGAAAAAAAAATATAGAAGCCCTGAGCAATCCACAGCCTGATTAATCATGACTGGGTGACAATGCATGAGAGGTGACACATTTATATTTTCATGATAGGTTCATCTTTAGGGGCCAAAATAATCCAGGTATCAGCTAATCAGTGGCTGGATAATTAAGTGTTGGATGAACTTCTGTGTGGCTCCATGAAGAAATCTACCACTGAGGGCGAAATGTCGACTCTAATGTCCTCTAGGCTCCTTTTCATTGTCTAAAGCTTGTCTCAGCTGTGAGTTTGGATTAGATCTCTTTGCTCAGACTTCTTATCGTTACATGTGGCCTCATGATCACCATCAGTCAATGCTCTGCAGTGAGAGAGATGCTGAATGTAATGAGGGGGAAATAAACATCAATTCCTCGAGAAGACAAGCTCCTTCTCCCCACCCCCATCTCCAGTGAATCTCTTTAGAAGAGACTCATGGATTTCCCAAGTTCCTCCATTACTTGTCAAGCTGCATATCTGCCTCTAGTTGCTCCTCTGCAGAAGCATACATCATACAGCCGGGTCCCTGTGAGTCAGGCTCTCGTGGAGCAGGGAGTGCAGACCTTCTAGGAATGTCCCTAATACCTGATGGAATGTCCCTAATACCTTCTAGGAATGTCCCTAATACCTGATGCTGAGACAGTCTCAGGAAGGAGTAGAGATGACAAGAACAAGCTTCCTAATCCTGCTGGAAGAGATGCCTCACGAATCTGCTCTTGTTCAACTGGTCAGGAGAACAAAGTACAAAAGGCCTCTTAGTCACTGACAATAACCAACTGTGGCACTCTTGGGCAGGGTACAAGGTCCTCCTCCTCAATGGCTTCTAGAGGATGTTCGACCTCCCCCCCGGGGGAAATGTCAGGCTGTCTCTCATTCATGTGTTAGGGTCCCAAAACCCACTGGGACTGACTTTCCTTCAGATGGCTTCGTGGTGAGTGGGCATTTGTGCATATGCCTTCAGGTCAGGTCTCAGCACAAAAGGACCATCCAGCAAAACGCTGCTCTGGATCTCAGCACCAGGGCTAGGGAAAGAGGAGAAACTAGTACTGAAGTTCGTTGGCTGCAGATAACAAGGGCCTGCACACCAGAATGCTTGGGGAATGGAAAGTGAGGGCACCAATCTCCTCCAGCTGAGATTAGAATGTTACCGGATCACCTTCCACAGGATCCCTCCCATGGTGATTGGATGACTCTAAAAAACACCAAGTCCAAATTCCAAAAAATCATCCACCCATAGTGCTAAATTATGCCCTGTGACATAATTTAATTAAACAATCCTTTCTTGTTTGCATCTGGCCATTTTTTTCCAAACAGAAGTATTTTTCTTATTTTATTTTTTAACTCTCATTCTTTGTTATGAGAAAACAGAGTTTTATTAAATGAAATATTCTGTTTGTGTTGCTCAAACCAAAATCTTAGAATCTTTCTTGACTTCTCTCTTTCTGTCAACATCCACATCCAATCTACGGGCAAAGTCTACCGACTTCATCTTCAGAATATATTCAAGATTGGATCACTCCTCCACTCTATGGCATACACCCTGGTCCAAGTAACCAGCATCTCTCATGGAAACTGATGTTCCTGTTTCCCTGCCTCATGACAATAGTGCCCCAAATGCTTAGTCTCAAGTGAGATCACATCACTGAGGAGAGCAAAGATCTCCTGGTGACCATCAAACAGACCATCTGGAGGCAAAACTTCTTACCTGATGAATTTAGGAGGGAACAAAAGACCACCTGGTCACATCTGGTTCCAGGACTCTATCAACTTTTATAAGTAACTAAAATTTCTATATATCTCTAGAATGCCATGTCAAAACTCATTTTACAACCCTAAGCTCCCGCCTTAAGGTCCATAAATACCCCTAAGGAAAATCCACCACGGCACGCTGAGTCCTCTCACTGAGGTGCCCTGATACACTCTCTTGCAGTATTCTTCCTTTCTAATAAACTTTCCTTTTTCTTTTTAAAAATTTTTATCATTTTTTATTATTATTATACTTTAAGTTCTGGAGTACATGTGCAGAACATGCAGGTTTGTTTCATAGGTATACACATGCCCTGGTGGTTTGCTGCATCCATCACCCCATCATCTACATTAGGTATTTCTCCTAATGCCATCCCTCCCCTAGCCACCCACTCCCCTGATATCCCTCTCCATCCTCTGGCAGGCCCCAGTGCGTAATGTTCCCCTCCCTGTGTCCATGTGTTCTCATTGTTCAACACCCACTTGTAAGAACACATGGTGTTTGGTTTTCTGTTCTTGTGTCAGTTTGCTGATAATGATGATTTCTAGCTTCACCCATGTCCCTGCAAAGGACATGAACTCACGCTTTTTTATGGCTGCATAGTATTCCATAGTGTGTGTGTGCCATGTGGAGAAATAGGAACGCTTTTACACTGTTGGTGGGAGGGTAAATTAGTTCAACTATTGTAGAAGACAGTGTGGCGATTCCTCAAGGATCTAGAACTAGAAATACCATTTGGCCCAGCAATCCCATTACTGGGATTACAAAACTTTCCTTTTTCAAACCTACAGCATTGTCAGTAAATTCTTTTACCAGTCACTTCTGAGTGCTGGGGCTCTGATGCCTCACCTGGCAGCCACTCCTCTACTCAAAAATCTCTAGTGTCTTTCTAGCTCATGTGAGGTAAAAGACAAGGACCTCATCATAACCTACAAGACTTTTCATGGCCTCATCCTGGCTAACTGTCCAGCCTCACCAAGGATTTCTATCTTAGTCCTCACCAGCCACCTGACTTCCAGCTTCATTCCAGTCTGGGAGTTTTAAATTTCCTCTTCCTTCAGCTTCGAATGCACTTCTCCTAGATATTCAAACAGTTCCCTTTTCTCACTTCATTTTGGTCCCTGTTCAAATGACCCGTCAGAACCTTCCATAACCATTGAACTCCACGTCCTCCTTGTCTTGCTTATTTTCTCTGCAGAACCTGACAATCTCCACGAGAATGTAAGCTCAGAAAGTGCAAGGACTTCTGTTTACTGCTATATCCCCACTGGCTAGAGCAGTGCCCAATAGGCAGCATTAGCCCAAGAAATATTTGTTGCCTGAATGAATAAAATCAGTTAAATAAAGCTTCTTACATATTTGGAAGGTGATATGAATAACTAGGTAATTCCAGAGATAGATCTTTTTTAAGGGAGAGCCTGAAGGTTTTATCCCTGTGTGCCTTCTACACAGCTGAAACTCAGATAAAGTTCTGGGTCCATAGAATAAGAGTAGTCATGTCTTCAAATTTTCTTCTTCCCTTTCCTCTACACGGCCTATGTGCCAGGCAAACACTGGGCACACCCTTTCAGAATATTCACCATGAACTGTAAGGGCAATGAGCTCCTAAAGTATTTGGACGTCTGTGTGGCAGGGAGAATTTAAGGGGGTCTTGGTTGTTAAGCCAGGTACTGGCACCATTATCTGCAGCAGCAATGCCAGCCAGAGATTTTTGGCAGATATTTGATTTAAAGCTTGCCTGTCCAATTAATTGAGAATCTTTATTCTAAAAGCTTACTTTGCCCTACCTACTTCCAAAGACTTTATGAAGGGCCCATGTTTAGTGGCCCTTTACTATGTGGAAGGACCCAGGGTCAGGTTTCTGCCATCCTCTTATATCGCCCTGGGCTCACAGCAGTTCTCGAATTGTGCACGTGTTCTCTCCTACGCAAGGAAATGCTCTTGGCCACCCTTTAAAGGCCCAGGGCTAAGTAGTACTTGTTCCACCCATTTCGTCTGATCAATAACTTGTTATAACTAATTATATGTATGTATGTGTTTGTATATATATGTATTTAACCCTTTATTATCCCACTTACATATACATATATGCATATATATGTGTATATATATACACACACTCATATATATAAGTGGGATAATACATATGTAAGTGTATATGTATAGATTATCCCACTGACACATATGCACATATATATTTATATGTAATTACATATATATGTAAGTGGGATTATATATATATGTAAGTCGGATAAGGGTTAAAATAACTATAAATTAAGAGAAACAAAAGATAAGCAAATCTTCCTTCTAAGAATTAAATGTGTAACCCCTGTCCTACCAAAAAGAAGTGCCTAGCGTGAGATCGTGTAACTGCCCAGGTGGTGTTGGAAGAAGATAACAACCTAGACTGATGATGTAGAACTTACTTATCCAGCTGTCTTCTCCATTATATATGCTCTCACTTTAATTATTGTGATTTGTATTTATGTATTGATATCTTACCTTGATAATAAAAGAACTCAGAGTAGCTGATAAAAAGATAAACAATAAAGCAAAACAAAATATATAAAATTTGGAGAAACTGGTAAAATAAAAATAAAGTAGGAAAACAATGCATCATAAAATGAGGTTAATACATAAAATTTATGCTTTGGCAAGTTGCCAAGAATACATTTAATTTTAAGCTTTTTTAGCAGCCAATGATGGGGTGGAAAGAGAGAGGGGAAAGAGAGAGAGAGAGAGAGAGAGGGAACATCAATTTTGTGGTTTGCATTGTTCATAAGATAAAAATAAATGAGTTGTCTAGAAGTGTCTAGGTGAGAATACCAAATGAATTATCCTAAGTGTCCTCATAGGGAGGACATAGTAATGTAAAGATTAATATAGCCAATAGTATCTTCTGCTGTGGAGAAGGTGTGTGGGGTAGAATGGCTCATGGGGCAAGTTTTTACCCGATGGGTAGAAGGAGGCTGCTCCACAGGGCAGTGGCCTCCTTACATATTTTTGTCTTTCAGTTATGATAAAAAACAAAAACAAAAACAAGAAACTTCCCCAAGTCTACCACTGGAATAAAAAAGTACTTTTCACTAATGTGGTCCTTTGTTCATGAAGTCGTTACAAACTTGGCGTAGGCCCTAGGATTGTGCTGAAGATCCTTTGTATTAAACCAAAGGGGAAGATGTGTTAGTCAGTTATTGACTAGGAAAGCCTCATAGCGCAGGCTAAAGAAATGAGCTCTCCGAGGTGCTGGGGTCTATCACTGCAGAAAGAAAATGGAATTTTCATGCCAATATACTTCAGTTCAGTGTAAAAGACATTTATTTGGAACCTAATAGGTGTTAGACACTGTTAAGCTAATGCTATGAAGATTAATAAAACCCTGTCCCTGCTATCAAGTAGGTCATAATCAGAAGAGTCAGAGAGGCAGACCCAGTAATCCCAACCCATGGCCATATCATCCTTTAAGGACACAGCCAGCAAAGTAAAGGGGCCTGCAACTCAGTCCAAATGGATAAGAAATGAGAACCAGAAGGGAAGACTTGTGAACTGAATCTTGAAGAACACTTCCCCCACCACCTGCCCCCAATCCAAAAGGGATAAGCAGAGTATGTGAAAAGTGTATAGGCATTGTATGCACACACACACACATGTGCATATGTGTTTGTGGTGGGGGAGAAAAAGTGTCACAAACTTAAGAAACAGCATATGCAAAAGCAAGGAAGCAGGAAACTGTAGGCAACTTGGCATATTATTGGAACTTAATGTTAGAGGCAGGGAGTCACAGGAGATTCATCTGGAGAAGAACCCAGAAGCCAGGTTATGATAGGAGCTTGGGCTTTGTGTAAGAAATGAGGAATTGCTAAAGTGGTTTCAGGTGGGGAATGACATGGTCATAGCTACAGTCTACGTTAGCCTTGCAGTGCAGTGGAGAAAGGACTGAGGTTGGCGGCCAGGATGGGGTGAGGGGAGAGCGAAGACTTGGAGACTGCCTAGGTTGCTGTAATGTCTGTCAGAAAGGATGGGGCCTCAGCCTGCTGTGGTGTCTCACACCTGTAATCCCAGCACTTTGGGAGGCCAAGATAGGAGAATCACTTGAGGCCAGGAGTTTGAGACCAGTCTGAGCAACATAGTGAGACCCTATCTTTACAAAAAATAAAAAGCCAGGCGTAGTGGCATGCATCTGCAATCTCAGCTACTCAAGAGGCTGAAGGGGGAGAATTGCTTGGTCCCAGGAGTTTGAGGCTGCAGTGAGCTATGATTGCACCACTGCACTCCAGCCTTGGTGACAGAGCAATATCCTGTCTATAAAACCATATATATAAGAAATACACATATATAATACATAAAAGAAAGGACGGAGCCTAATATAGGATAATGACAATTGGAAACGGGGCAAATGATAGTTTTGAGAATCGCTAGAGAAACATTAATAGAATTTTATAATCTGTTGGGTGAGAAGTGAAGGGAAAAGGTGGTGTTTCTCTCATTTCCCATGAGCAATGTTGCACTGAGGGAACCCAGAAGAGAAGCACATCTGTATTCCTGGCCTGCACCTGTAGACGGGCCTTTTTTCAGATAATGTTGGTCCCTCAAACCCAATTCCATAATCACTCCTGACATTACGCTCCCTGCTCCTCTAAGTCGTGAGATGACTTATCTGCCACCATATCAGCCTCTAATGAGAAGGCAATGCTACTGAGTGGGAAGTGTTTGGAAAGGAATCAGGGATTCCTGGCTTCCAAACCCTCGCTGGGGCACAGTGATATTTGTCTCCATGAGTCACCAACTCCCTGTGCCTCAGTTTCATCATATACACAGTGGGGATTCCCACAGCCTGTTCACCCACCTCAAGGTCAATGTGAGAACCAGACACAGCGCTTTGTTGGACAATGCTTTTAAAATATGTATACGATGCAAAGATAAGACACTGTTATTTTTGTAGGAAGGGAAAACAAAACAAAAGATGGTTTGTTTGAAGGATCTAGAAAAAAGAAAAATCTAGAAATTCAAGGGCGGTTCTGCAGAGGCTAGAGAACTTTTAATTATTTTCCTTCCTCTTTTCATTTTCTTTTCAGTAGGCAATGAAAATCACATAGAAATATGACCACAGAAATGATGCCAAATTCAATACTCATAATATCTATTCAATATTCAGCAATGCACAGGCAATATTACAGATGGTTGTGGGATGTGATGGTCTCTTTCCAATAGTTCCAAAGGGGAAAACAAAATGTTATAAGACAACAACCAGTCATTTGATGCATCCTGATTGTCTAAGTGATATGAGAGTCGGCAATCGTGTGCAAATTAAAACATAATTATGCACACAGACCACCCAGGATTAAGTAACATTTCACAGATGCATGGTAAATTACTAAACACCCTCTGAAATAAATTGTGATCGTGATCTTCTATTTCCTCAAGAATATTATTACTTTAAAAAGTCAAAGTACAGAAATATGTATTGCCTAGTATGCTAACGGTATGCATGTGATGAGAGATTGTTACTACAAATTAGGGGGTGTGTTAGCTGCTAAGTATTCATGCTACCCCACAGGGTCAGTAAACAATTTATGTAAATATGCATCAACAGACACACTGTCCAACAACACGCCATTCCTCCCTTGGTAATGCAGGCTGTTTAGCTCTGAGGTAGCTGGTCTCAGTTTATTGTAGATCTAATCAGCGCCACCTTCTCATAACCCCCAGCTGCAATCAGGAATACATTTCTCTATCCTTGGTGTAAGCTGTATTATACCTCAGTCTAACCGGATTATGGTTGTGGGCAGAAGGGCCACAAAAGTGGTGGTGCTGGAAGTCGGGTCCAGCAGTTGGAAGATGAAGATTGAACTGTGTGAGGACATATGTTACAAAGTAGACCAGTGGTTGATTCCTCATTGTCACCATTCCTCAGCACCCCTCATCCAATTCCATCCAAAGCTGGACAACTCCAAAGGAAAGGTGACCCTAATGGCAATGTCCTGGGGCCATTTTGTGAATTGTGGCACTGAGGATCTGTCTTCTTTTCTATGTAACCAGACTATGCAACTCCCCATCAATTTTGTCTTCCCTCTCCTGGCATGGGGCCAGGCACACAAGTAAATACTCGGTGCATGTTTGCTAAATACAGAAAACCTTAAAACAGGTAGAATCCATTTTCTGGTCTTGAAGTGCTATGGCACATTGGGAGTTCCTACTGGAATTCAAGCCTTCATTGAGTAAGTCACACATCTTCCTGTGTCAGATGCCCTGTGTATTTACAGAGGAGGGAAAGAGTGTGTGAAAACTCTTCCTTCTCTCAGTTCATATTTGTGAATAAACTTTAATTTTTTACATAATTTAAGCTTTTTCCTTCTTTCAGTGTCTTGGGAATGAGCTATTAGTCAATGATGAACAAATTAGCAAGTATTTATTGAGTGCTAACTGGGTGTAGAGCTCTGAGTTAAGCATAACTGAATTTTTTATTACAATTTTAGATGAGAAGATTAAAGAGATACAAATGAAGTAATTTGAAAACAATAATAAAATGACACATTTTTAAATGATCTCAAAATATCTGTATAATTTATGTACTGCTTACTTCCAAAGCTATTTTAATCAACAAACAGTAAAACACATATATGCAGAAAACAATTAAAATAAAAACAACAGGATGAGACCCCCCCAAAAAAAAACGAAGCAGAAAGATAGTCATGCTCCAAATTTAGGGATATGTGGCTGATGCCACCAGCATGAAGACAGGCTTTAAGACTCCCAGCAGCCTTGGTAAAACAGAAAAGGGAGCATTCTGAGGTCTAGAATCTTTGCGATCACTTAAGAGGAAGCATTCTATTTTGCCAAGAGAAGCAAACATTTTCCCAATATCAAATTCTAACAGGAATTTATAATGTGGATCAGTGTCTCAGGAACATTGAACAACATAATGGACAATATCTTCCACAACAATTTTTAGAGAAAATGTGAAAATGTTCTTCATTTGGCTGATTCTTAAAATGGCCTTCCATAAAAGTCATGGGCATGATAAGCAACACTACTCAGAGAAGATACTTCTGCAGGAAATGAAGTTAATATGGTCCAGGAATATAGCTTTTTGAGGAGCCAACAAGAGTCAGGCAGAAAGTGTAATTAACATTAAGCAATAAATGATTGTCACATACTTTGACTTAACTTAAAATTTATCCACTATCTCAACGAAGCTTTTGTCTGAAACTGAAAAGCAGTTGCTTTAATACTGAATACTGCCAAATACTAGAATGTCAAATGAAGAGAGAGTCATATGCTTTAGATATAAGCCTGCAGATAAGACAAAGCTAGTATTTTGTTATAAAAGTCAAAAAATCTGATAATTTTTCTTGCCTGGACTAAGGGTCACAAGAAAGGCTTTGGACAAAGATAAATTTTTCCTAATGCTCAGGTGCCAAGGTAAGGAGGTTGGTTTGGCGTAGTATATTAAAAGGTGAATGTGTTTGGGGGCAGGGAGGTAAAATAAATATATTCTAGTTGCCTATGTTTATATCAAAGTCTCTCCCCACACTTTCTTCGTTCTCCTTTAACCCTTCTACTCGGTTCTCTACAGACTTCTGGTGCCATGGCCACTAAAAGGGCTCCCATCTGACACAGGTAGTTACTCTGTGAAAATGTTACTCAGGATCTAACACCAACTTCGCATCTGTATTTAACTGCATTGACTGGGTCACTTTTTATTGGAAGCCAACCACATAAATAGTGCTGGCCTTATGTGTGGGCAGAGCACCAAGCTGCCAGGATGATGTAGTCTGCCAGCAGAGCAGGAGCAGAGCCAGGTAGAATGCTTGCTGAAAATTATTTTCCCAATGGAAAAGCTTCATAAAAGCTTCCAGCTTTACCATTAGAGACTCCCTCTTGAGGGCTTCCTACCCTTAAGATGTTGCTGTTAAAATACTTAGTAGAGAAAGGAGAACTTTATTTAATCCTCTGCTAACTACTTACAGAACCAGAAGGGCAGTACACATTATCTGATCCAGAGATCATAGGCTGACCACCTGCAGGCCAAATTGGGCCTGCAGATGTGTTTGCCAGGCTTGAAGAGTCATTTAGAAGTTCTGGCAACTCTAGGCTGGTCTACCTTATGGCAGCAATCAGTGAGTGGACTAGTCCCTGCCCCTTAAACATGGCAGGCAGCGTTTTTTCACTCTGTCCAAGTTCCCACCACTCCTACTGTCTTCTGCCAGGCCCACTGGAATTTTACATGACCTGCTTCATTCTGTGGCCATTTGAGTTTTAATTCCTCTTGATCCAATACTCACATTTTGGGATCCAATACGTCCCAAAGAGGGAAAGAGACTTGCTCAAGGTGCCACATCTGGTTAGTGGCTGAACCAGGAGCTGACCCCATCTTCCCAGGCTCCCAGCTGTCTTCATCTCAGACGTAAGCCCTCAGCAGACAGGATGGGTGAGATGCCAGCAGAGGCCAGTCCCCAAAATAGGAAAGAGGAGTCCGGAGAGCAACACAGACAAGCTTCACACTGTTCGCACAATTTTGCCCCCGGCAGGCTCTGCCTGCAATAATATTTTACAGCATCCTCCAGAAAAACCAATTTGTTTTAAACAGCAACTGATTTCGCCCTGGGTGAAAATGTTTGGCATATGCAAAAAAGGGAGCAGTGTGTTTTCTTGAAAGCTCTTCCTAACCCAAGAACAAGCAGGATTGTTCACCACATACACAAAAAATGACTCAAGTGTATTTTCTTGGGGGAGGAACAGATTTAAAATTTAGGAAGCTGAGTTTTATTTAATTCTTTAAGAGCCTTTCTTTCCTCCACATAATGCCTTTCCTCGTTATAGTATTTGAAAATATGATTGTTACTATTTGGTGCTCTTAAAAAAAAAAAAGCTCATGATCTTGGGCTGTCTTTTAAGAGAAAGAAGCAAAATAAAGGGAAGAAGGGAAGCTGGAGGAAATGGTTCTGCCTAGATGAAGAAACCACGGGCAGAACAGTTCCAAGCTACTGAGCACGGGAAGGTGATAACAGGCAGCGTGTGAAATGCCAATTATGATGGGAACAATAACGAAAATAGTCTTAACAGCAATCCCACTGCACTTTGGAAAGCCTGGGGTCCTTGGTAGACTTGAGCTTCTTTAGTGCTCAGGCATTCTTGACAGTGAGGCCTTCCTCACCTGGAAGCCCTGTGAATTTAGGGGTGTGGGTCAGCAATAAGAAGCCCCAAAATAGCCCCGAAAGCAAGATGACCCCATCAGTTTCTTGCTTCAATTAGTTGGCATGGTTTCTTCTCCAAAGCAGAAGGCCTGTTTTCCCAGTCTTTCCCACTTCAATCCTTGCAGGCCCGCTTCTCAACTGCGTTTGAGTGCAGGTGGCAGAAGCTTTGGCTCACTTTGTTTCTCGATTAGCGTGCCCTCCCCATCTTCAGCCTGAGGCAAAATTCCAGCCCTCCCTGAAGTTCTCTTCTTCTTGAAGCCTTCTCTGATCTCCCACACCCTCCACCCATCAGAATTAGATTTTACTTCCTCTCCTCCGTGCTAGCTGTGGCTTGGGATCCCTTCCTAGCACTTGTTTTATTCTGCCTGGATTTACACTTCTGGTTTAGCTGTCACTGTCCCTAACGTGACTATGAGTTCTTTGAGACTGAGGAAAATGCCGCAGCTATGTTTCTACCTTCAAACCTGCCAAGCTTTTTTTTTCTGGAGACATGAGTATACCTCTTCCTAAATATTTCCCCATGCCTAGCATGCAACCTACTTTTTTTTTCTTCTCTCTCTCTCTCTATATATATATGTGTGTGTGTGTGTGTATAATTGCACTTTAGGTTCTGGGGTACATGTGCAGAACATGCAGGATTGTTGCATAGGTACATACATGGCATTGTGGTTTGCTGCCTCCATCCCCCCGTCACCTATATCTGGTATTTCTCCTCATGTTATCCCTCCCCAACTCCCCACCTCCCGCTGTCCCTCCCCTAGTCCCCTACAACAGACCCCAGTGTGTGATGCTTCCCTCCCTGTGTCCATGTGTTCTCATTGTTCAACACCCGCCTATGAGTGAGAACATGCGGCGTTTGATTTTCTGTTCTTGGGTCAGTTTGCTTTTTATCTATAGTAAGGACTTAGTACATGTCCAGTGGATATAGGACTCTACTTTTAAAAAACTAGCTGCTTTGCTGGAATGGGAAGGCCCTATGTGATACCAACTAGACAAAACATTAAGTTAATTATGGGAACACAGCCTCAGGCTACCCAGTCAGTTTAAAACATCCTAAAGGGGCAACCAACAGGGGACCCACAGCATCCTACCACCCCACCAACAAATGGCAGCAAGTGGCTTGCATCCCATCTGAAAGACTGAGATGGGCCAATTTGAGTTCTCACCATTTCAGATTGTCTTTCTCTGAGAAGGGAGTGCCCCACCCCATACTCCCGCAATTCACACCTTCTCAGTTCCTCCCGCCTGTCTTCTCTCACTTGCCTGTTCGGCTTTCCTTCCCTGTCCAGATGCCCTTTTTCCTTCTATGGCAGCAAACTCGGTCTTCTCCCTTGCTAACAAAATGTGTCTCCCCCTTCCTTCAAGTCATCATCCTCCTCTTTACCACTAACAGCTCTCTGCACACCCATGTCCTCAGTCTGCTCCACCGTTAGTCTTCCCATCTTAGTAAATGCCATGCCGTCTACACAGATGCTTAGCCTAAAGCCTCAGGAGCCATCCTTGCTAGCTCTCGTCCATCCACCACCCTCCCCATTCACGCTGACTTGGGAATATCACCTGATCTGCCCATGTCTCCCTCCACACTGTGATGTCCATCATCTCAGGCCTGGGCCGCCTCAGCAGCATCCAAGCTGCATCCCTGCCTCCACACTGACCCCTGTGACCTTGATTCCTCCCCATAGCTGGAAGGATTGCCAAGCCTGGAGATGCCATGCCCTCTCTGCTCAGAGCCATCCATGGCTTCCCACTGCATGAGTACCAATCTGGACATGGTCAGGCCAACACTGCCCTCTCCTCACTCACTTCTGTTCAGCAGCTCTGCCTCCTAGCTTTGCCTTTGGCACACCCAGCAAGTATGTCTCAGGGCTATTGATTTGCTGTTCTTTCTGCCTCAAAAGCTCTTTCCCAAGCTGTCTTTCTCCACCTTCAAGTCGCAGCTTAATTTTACCTCCACAGAGCACTTTCCTTCACCCTCTATTTAAAGGACTCCTGCCTGCAGTTACTTTTGATTATGTCACTGTACTTATTTCCCTCTCAGTTCTCCATTCTGATTCCTGGTTATCAGAACTTATGATGTCACTGCGCTGTTTGCTTATGCAATGTCCAGTCCTCATCAAAATGCCATCATCTCCACGGGGACAGAGCGCATCCTCCTTGTTTCCTGATGCAACACAGCACTCGGCACAGAGCCTGGTATGCAGAGTGGGCTCAATACGAGAGTGACCACCAGGAGGTGAGCTTTCCACTGCTACCTTCACCCAGGCATCACTTCTCCGGCCCCCAGTTCCACCAGAGACCACTGCCTTCCTCACGTTCTTCTGAAGCTGCTCCTGACTGCCATCCCATGGCCTCCTCGCAGCCCTCATCTTCCTCCCGGTCTCTGTAGCACCTCATTCATTCACAGCTGTTTTTCTACCCTTACTGCCCACTCTTCGTGCACGTGTGTTCTAGAAAATTCTCTACCTGGGGCTCCTCACATTCACCCTCTGCATTCTCCTGATCCATATCTCTGCAAGCGATGTTTCTTCTGCCTGGAAGATGTTTCCCTCAGTTTTTTTGAACTTGCAAAATATTACAACTTCCTCATGCTAACATGTGTTAAAACGACAAAGGATTCATCTTAAAAAAATAATAAAGCGAAGCATGCAGGCAAGAAGAAATTCTTTACAAAACTGTGCTGTACAAACTGGGATTAGCAGGATTCTAAGGATTTTCCAAAATTTGTGCTTTTCATTTTCATATCAATCTTTATTGGGAGGCTGAGGCAGGCAGATCACTTGAACTCCTGGGAGGCCAGGAATTCAATACCAGCCTGGCCAACGTGATGAAACTCTCGTCTCTACTGAAAATACAAAAATTAGCTGGGGGTGGTGGCACGTGCCTGCTATTCCAGCTACTCGGGAGGCTGAGGCAAGAGAATCTCTTGAACCCAGGAGGCAGAAGATGCAGTGAGCTGAGATCACACCACTGCACTCCAGCATGGATGACAGAGCGAGACCATTTCAAAACAAACAAAAACTAGTTAAGAGAAAAAGAATCTGGATTATTGAGTTGACCACCTTATAACCAAGTACTCTGATGAGACTTCAATGCCTGTATTTGTGTTATAACAACATTAGCAACAACTAGAGGAGTCGTAATTGGCACAGGCTAACAAACACTAAAAACGGGAACAATACATCCACTACTGTTGCCCCCACCAGACTACTAAAACCTCCCTACTTCGTTACTCCTCCTCCCCCACCTCAATATTATCCATCAATACACCCACTGTATTGAGGCTGTCCCCACCTGATAACTACTTTTTCCACCCCATGACTACATCTTCCCCACCTCACTACTAATCCCTCCTCCCCCACCTCATTGTTACCCCTCTCATCCTCATTATTACCCCTCCCCAGTTTATTACTACCCCACCCCAACTTATTAATACCCCTCCCCCACCTGATTACTACCCCCCCATACTTCATTGCTCCTCCTCCCCACCTCATTACTCATCCTCCCCACCTCTCCCACCTCATTATTACCCCATCCCACATCATTACTACCCCTCCCCACCTCATTACTCCTCTTCTCCCACTCATTACTACCCATGTCCCACCTCATTACTACCCTTCCCCACCTAATTATTCCTCCTCCACCACCTCATTACTAATTCTCCCCATCTCATTATTCCTCCTTCCCCACATCATTACTAGCCCTCCTCAACTTACCTCATTACTACCCTTCCCAACCTCATTACTACCCTTCCCACCTCATTATTACTCCACTACCACCTCATTACTACCCCTCCTCACCTCATTAGTACCCCTCCTCCCCTCATTACTACCTCTCCTCACCTCATTACTACCCCTCCTCACCTCATTACTATCCCACCTTACCTCATTACTACCCCTCCTCACCTCATTACCCCTCCTCACCTCATTACTACCCCTCTACCACCTCATTACTGCCCCTCCTCATCTCATTACTATCCCACCTCACCTCACCTCATTGCTACCCCTCCTCACCTCATTACTCCTCCTCTACCACCTCATTACTTCTCCTCCCCTCATTACTAACCCACCTCACCTCATTACTAACCCACCTCACCTCATTACTATCCCACCTCATCTCATTACTCCTCCTTCACCACCTCATTACTACCCCTTCTCACCTCATTACTACCCGTCCTCACCTTGTTACCCCTCCTCACCTCATTAGCCCTCCTCACCTCATTACTACCCCTCCTCACCTCATTACTATCCCACCTCACCTCCTTACTCCTTCTTCACCACCTCATTACTACCCCTCCTCACCTCATTACTACCCCTCCTCACCTCATTACTATGCCTCCTTGCCTCATTAGTTCTCCTCCACCACCTCATTACTACCCCTCCCCACCTCATTCCTCCTCCTCCACCACCTCATTACTAAGCCTCCAGCGTTACACTCACAGAGACAAGGTCTAGGCTTCTGGGATCAAGAGACACAGCTATGGGAAGGGAGCCTGGCCCAGGTAGTGTTCAGCATATTCTCTGAGGGGAAGGGTTACATTGAGGAGACAGAAGGGATGGGTGGCAGATGGGAAGGGTCAGACCCAGAGGGGAGCATGAAGGCTTTTTGCCCTATGGGGAGAAATTCAGACACAGCAGACGTTTCTTAAAAAAATAATTTTGAAAAATTGTGAATATGTTTACCTCGATAAAATATATAACCTTCGAAAAACATATAAAATATAGTATTATTACAGATATATAAAGGTAACGAAAGAACTCCTTCCAGAGAATCCTAGGAATTTTCGTAACACAACAGTTATGAAATTATAACCAAATCAGAGTTTTTTCAGAAAAGAAAGGATAGTTTAACATCAGAAATATGTTCTAAATCACTATGTTCATGGATGAAATAAGAATAATTGTATTATTATTTTAATATATTCAAAAAAGGCATTTGATGAAATATAACTCTGATTTTAAAATAACTTTCAGAAAACTAATAAAACTTTTTTAATCAGATAAAAGCTATATGTTAAAAACCTGTAGCAAATCTCATACCTTCATGCTAATAGATTATGCCTAATATATATTATATTTTATATAAGATATAATCCATATATTATGTATATAAAATATATAATATATAATGTAATATATTATATATTATTCTTTCACATATATACATATATATGGACATATTTGTCACCTCGAGTTGAGAAAATACTTTCGAAGCAAGACTTGAGAGACACAAATGACAAGGTGAAACTTAATAGGTTCAACTACATCAAAATTAAAGATTTCTATTCACCGGTGGCCATCCTAGACAAAATTCCCCAGTAGGGTACAAACTTGGCAAAGATTTTTCAATGTACAAAACCAATAAGAGGTTACTATCTTATTTTTTTAAAACAGTATTGAAAATAAACCAGAAAGGAAAGTGATATGGTTTGAATTTGTGTCCCTGCCCAAATTTCATATTGAATTGGGGGAGGGACTGGTGGAAGGTGATTGAAGCTTAGGGGTCGACTTCCCCCTTGCTGTTCAGGTGATGGTGAGTGAATTCTCTCACGAGCTGATGGTTTAAAAGCATGTGGCACTTCCCCTTAGCTCTCTCTCTCTCTCCTGCTCGGCCATGGTAAGACATGCCTGCTTCCCCTTTGTCTTCTGCTATGATTGTAAGTTTCCTGAGGTCTTCCAGTCATGCTTCCTGTTAAGCCTGCAGAACTGTGAGTTAATTAAACCTCTCGTCTTCATAAATTACCCAGTCTCAGGTAGTTCTTTATAGCAATGTGAAAATAGACTACTACAGGAAACCAAACAGAAAAGTGAGCAAAAGCTGTGGGTAGAAAATTCACAGCAAGGGAAAGCAAATTGGCTAACAATAAATAACCAGTTTGAAGGGGCTGTCGATGTCACTATTAATTTGGGAAAAAATGACACTTAAAACAATGATAAAATACTTTACACCTATAAAGTTGGCAAACATTTTAAAGTCCTGCACCATCAGGGAGAGGAATATAAACCTAATGGACTCCTATGGGAAGTGTAAAGGGCACAGCGACTCTGGAGAAGAATTGTATTGAAATGATGCACATGAAGGTTTCTTATAACTACTGGGCCCATTCCTGGAGACATACTCTAGAGAAACTTTCATACAAATCTATGAGGACACTTGCCACAGCTCTGTTTGTAGCAGCTGGTAGTTGGAGTCTATCCAGGTGTTCATCCCCAGGAAATGAGGTGATTAAAACGTAGCTGACACATAGCATGACACCGCATGCACAGTGAGAAGCAGCGTTTAGGAGCGACATGGGCAGTTCTTAGCAACATGGCAGTAAACGATGAAAGTGAAAGGCAGAGTGAAGTATATTGCACAATATCAAAGCTCAAAACAACACTATGTATCATATTTTAAAACCAAACGAAAACAGCAGATGTCCAAGGACACACTCAAGTAGGTGTTGATAGGGATGAGAGGACACTGGGAAGACAGGGGAAAAAAATGAGGGAAAGAAAGGAAATAAAACAATACAAGAGAGGGGTCTGGTAGTAACAAATTATGATCATTTGCCATGATTTTAAAGGATGTAATTAATTCAACTTTCTGTACCTTGAGTTTATAGGAAAGAAAAGCCAACTGTTGGAAACACTGGGTTCTTACAGAACATATACAAACATCTCAAATTCAAGAGAATTGGCACTGTATGACTCAATATAGTTAGATTTGTTATTCACTTTGTAAGCAGAGATTCATTGTGAGAAAATTAACAGAATATCACACTACATTGACGCTATTAACTTAAATGTGGGTTTTTTAAAGTTTTGATTTAACTTCTAAGTTTTCCTTTGTTTTATAATTATATATGATTTCCAAGCACTGGGAATATATATCTCGTTTTTGTTTGTGTTAAGCACCATTTATAATAAAAGTAATTTAACATTAGGAGGCCTTAAGAATACTTTTTTGACAAGGGATTTTTCTTTACTCCAGCATGCAAAATACTGCTTGAGAGGTGTGACTTTTCTCCACCGCAGGAGATTTGTGTATTACCTTAAAGCACATTGGTTTGATGCCCCAACATATCTAGATATTCCTTTTGTTCCTTCCTCAATGGCTTTAGAGTATTTCTGCAAATATCCCCTCAATCCTTCTTTCTTACTGCCTTTCATGGCCCTGAGACACCCAATTCCCCTTTACCATATACATGCAAAAGATTGTTTAATGGGACTTTTCAAGAGCAAGACGCTGGTTATAGCTGCAGAAAGTTCTAGGTGTTTGGAAAGCATTTAAAGTAGTGCTTGTCATAGATAAAGAATGCATAAATGCAGAAAAAGTTAACCTCCCTTCATTTTGGAAAAAAGGGGATTTTGTGGTCTATATAAACTAGGTCAAGATGTTGCCCTTAGTTACTGACTTGAGAGGTAACATTGCTCTCTCCTATTGAGTCTCTTGACTTTATGGGGATCACACTATTTCCAGCTCACGGCAATGAGGATCATAACACGTTGCAGGTATCCCAAGACTCAGCAAAGGTGGACTATTATTTCACTCTCAATGTTTGGTGCCTTTGTCTAAGTTCTTCTCTCTTCTTGAAATGCATCCTCCCTCCTCCTACACAGCCACCATCTGTCAAACTCTCTAGAAATTTATCTCAGTGAATGTCTTCCACTATCTCCAACGAAATATCTCTTCTACTAAGTGGGTGTGATCTCTTCCTCCTTTGACTCCCTTGCTTTTGTTTTGACGCTGAGGACCAATCTAGCTTTACGGTGCACTTTGACTGTGTTGCTACTGAGGTCTTGCAGGGTGAGGACGGTGGCTTGTTCACTGTTACAGCCCACGCACAGCATAGCACCTGAGGGACAACATGTACCCACAAATGTTCCATGAGGTAAATAAAAAATACGATTCAGTCTCTTCTAAACTATCCTTGTTGATATCTCCGCTCCTTCCAGAAAGTTAATTTGTTATTTGGACTCTATAATTCTTCTTAATTCACCCCATGTCCAACTCCAAGAAAAAAATTATTTAATCTTTGCAATAAGGCTATAGGCAGGCAGCATTATCATTACTCTGCAAATAAGCTGAGGCTCAGAGAAGCTGTATGCTGTCACTTAGGTAGGAACTGGCAAGAGCTGGCATACAGACCCAGATATGCGCGATTCCTCACTCCATGCTCTTTCCACCACACTGGGCTGCTCCTTAAGATAGAATGATGCTGGGCTGATCACGGTGGCTCAAGCCTGTAATCCCAGCACTTTGGGAGGCTGAGGCGGGCGGATCACAAGGTCAGGAGATCGAGACCATCCTGGCCAACATGGTGAAACTCCGTCTCTACTAAAAATACAAAAATTAGCTGGGTGTGGTGGCGTGCACCTGTAGTCCCAGCTACTCGGGAGGCTGGGGCAGGAGAATTGCTTGAACCCAGGAGGCAGAGGTTGCAGTGAGCTGAGATTGTGCCACTGCCCTCCAGTCTGGCTCCTGGCGACAGAGTAAGACTCTGTCTTAAAAAAAATAGAATGATGCTGATGAGTGCTGTGGGAGTCCTTGCGGTCACAGTCCCTCTTGTGCAAAAGCACCTTGAAAACTGTGAAGCATTATCTGCAATCTGACTATTATAATAGGTGTTATTGCTACTTCTCCCACCACCATTATCAAAGAAGCAGCCATGACCTTATATAGGTGGATTGTTCTGGTCATCTCCAGAGTAGGGACAGCTCTGGCATCACACCTCACCAATGCCCTGCTCTGTGAGGGGGAAAGGAACAGGGAAGTTGGAGAGAGGTTTGTCACCCTTTGGTTCTGAGCTGTCACTATAAGGACAATGAGGAGCCTTGTTGGGGACAGATGGGGGAGATGGTAGGAGGACGCCTATTCTGGGTGGTCTTGAAGAGTTAGGGTCACATAAGTTGTGCTGCCCGCAGGCTCAAGTGTAGGGGTGGGGGTGGAATCCAGCCAGGGCTCTGTTCACTGAGCTGTGTGCCCTGTGGAGAGGAAGGGGCAGAGGCATACTGAAGCACCCAGCCACAAGCCTATCTCCCCAGACAGGGCATCTTTAAAAAAATCAGGGGAAGAAGGGGAGGAGCGTTGAAGTGCGTGCGTGTGTGTGTGTGTGTGTGTGTGTGTGTGGGGTCTACCTTTTTCTGATTTGCCTCAAGCTTCCATCAGTTTGCCAAGCTCTATGACAGCCCTGTGCCAACCCTGAGGTGCCACACAAGCCAGTAATGATTTCACCTGTGTGAGGTATTCCTGTGGGGCATGCAGGAAAACCTCTGCCAGCTAATGCAGGGCAGCCATAAGCTATCAGATAAAAATATTTTTCAGTTCCTGCTGACCAGACCTGGGTCTGAACCAGTGACCTCTCAGTAAAAATCTCCCAACTTCATTAACTCAGCCAGCTCAGCTCAGCTCCTGGTTACAGTTTAGTCCTGAAATCAGAGCCTCTGGTTGGGGGCCCAATGCTTGCTGAGGTGCCTGTGCAAGAATATACCTGGATAGGCTTGGAGCTGGCTCACTCTACTGCCTGTGCTCTCTCCTATCCCAATTACCCCAGAATGTGGGTGAGACTCTCATTAGAGGAGATGTGACTGGTCTGATGGGTATGACAGCTCCTCAGAGCAGAACTGTTGGTCATGTCAGCCCTATGCCAGGAACTGATAGAGGCAAGGAGATGAGAACTCTGTGGGTGTGGGAGCATTTTCCGAGTGAGGTTGTACGTGGCTGTGTTTGTCTGAGGTTTTGCATGTGAGGTTGTGTGAGCTTGAAGTTTTGGATCTGCAGTGTGTGCAAGTCATATGTAAAAGAATATAATTGCGGTTATGCACTTTTATGATTGGAAGTATATAGGTGTGCAGTTGGGTGTTTATTGCATGTTTTCCGTAGGATGCTGTGCATATTGAGTGCAAGAGACAGAAAATTTGAGGAAGAAGGTTAGAAAGAGAAGATATAGGAGGTAGAGTGGTAGATCCAGGAAGGAAGAAGAAAAGTTGCTAATGGAAGAGATGCAATGATTAAGACAAAGGGGAAGAGACTGTCCTTCAGGAGTGGTGGTTCTCTGAAGCAGAGGGCTGGAACATTCTCTACCAGATGGATGTTCTGAGGTCCCCATCAAGATGCCAGGTGAAAGGGGGAATGGAGAGAGGAGAAGCAAGAGCAACCCCTCTGCCTCCACTTGGGTGCCCAGCATGCTGCCGACTGCCACTCGGGCAGCACATCACGTGTCAAGAGACAAGCGTCAGGGGCCCCCAGCTCCAGAACTCTTACTCTCAGCTTGGTGAAGTAAGGCCCCTGAACCTCAAAATGTGGAGCCAAGGCTGCTGTGCTCTCACTGCCAGACTCTCAGGTCAGCAGCTTTTAGATGGGTGGAACCCAGGCTCTCAGTTGTCCTTGAGTCAGGGCAAGGGCAGTGCAGGAAGGAGGTGGTACTTTCCTTTGACTTTATGGGGAGGAGAAATGAGGCATAGGGCAGTTAAGCAGGTTCGCCAGAGTCCATTTACATGTCAACCTGCTGCATGAAAGGTGGGAGGTTAGGAGCTCACACTCTCAGGAGGCAGGCCAACCCTGTGGTTGAGGAAGTTGTTCTTGTGTGTTCCATGTCATATGCTGATAAGGCCAAGAGTGACCTATGCTGAGGGCAAAGTAAAACCCCATCACTGTTCGCTTCACCTTCGGCGTAGCTACTAAATCATGGGCTGCAAAGGCCTGGCCAGGAACACACAGGGAGGTGCTAAGCAGCATGCAGAAACTTTCTATTCTCAAGTGGTCCCAGTGGCTAGAACTTTTTCAGAGCTAATGCCCATGATCTGGCAATATCTATTCCCTCCTCTCTTCTTCCAGTCATTTACACTACTCAAACATTGGATGGGATCAAACAGACTTTATGATAAACACATGTCCATTGATTCCTTGAAAACAGAGGCTCACAACAAGGGAACTCTCTCCAGAATTCATACTAGAAGACAGAGTTTCTCTCTTCTTCTTTTGCCAATCCCTGGAGCCCATTTTCTAGAAACAGAACCAAATTAGAGGAAGAGAGGGAAGAAAACCAAGTCTGAAGCATTAACTATGCATAAGGTGCTGTGCTTTCACGTCGATGTTCAAGGAACTCCTGAGCTGAGGTAGACCAGAGGAAGTTGGCAAATGTTCAGTGAGGGATTCTCAAACTAAGCAGCACTTTCCAGGGTGGGAGAAGAGGAGGAAAGAGGATGGTGGTGGAAGTCATCTCTGCCACTACTCTCCCCCAACTCCACTTCCAAAGATGCCAAGCATTGCCCCAGAAGTCCCAGCTCATCAGAAGCCCCAGATAGCAGCTCAGGCCTCTGCTGGCAGAACTGGTTAGAGTCTCATGTCAAAATCCTTATCTCGTAAGTGAGGCTGGCAAAAAAATCATGGCCTCCGCCAGAAGGCCAGAACCGCAGCACACCCGGATGATCCAACGTGGCTGGGGACAGGGGAAGACTAGTGGATCAGAACCCAGCTGAAATAGATTTTCTCCAACCCATTATATATAAAAGCAAAGGCTAAGGTCTCTGCCAAGGATGAACATACCCTTGAAGCAAGCTTCTGTTAAAGACTCTATGTGCCAACCGGGATGGGGAGAACTGGGAGGAGATCCTCTTCCAGAGGAAGCAGCCAGGTGACCAGGCATGCTAGCCCATGGGCTCCACTTCATCCTTGCTTGTGCATACTGATGCACCAAACACCTCCCTTCCTCACCTTTAGAATGATCCCTTTGTAAGAAACCAGGAAGGCCAGTTGAGGATCTTGGCAGCAAGGCCTCAGGAGTTCAGGACTTTATCAAAAGGCTCAGAGTCTCATCACTCTGCTTCTTCTGTCTCCCCAGCCATCAGATGGAAAGAATGGTCCCTGTCCTGCCTCTCTCACAGTGTCATTTTGTGGGCCGAAGGAGCTGATGTCTATACACTCTAGAGGACTACTCACAGAGACCGCAGCTGCAAAGCCTCACTGCTGCGGGATCAGGCCACTGGGATAACTCCAGGAGGTGGCAGGTGTGGTAGGGAGGAGGGCCTACTAGAAAAAAATTACCTGGACTTATACATGAAGTCCTTTGGTGTCTTTTTATTCTTTCCTTTCTTTTTTTTTGCCTTCATTGCTGCTCTTAATTTTTCTTTCACCAATTTTTTTCTGGATATTCACTTTAGAGGTAGATCTGGGTTGAATGCTAGAAAATCCACCCCTGATTTAGACGCATAGTATGTGCAAAAGACCTAGTGTGGGTGAATTTGAGACCCTCTGTGGGAGAATAGAGTGACTTCAAAGCTGTGTCATACCCTCTCTGGACTCAGTTTCCACAAATTTAAAATGAAAGCATTGAACTAGCAAGGTGTGTGTGTTATGAGTCAGGCCTTCCGACCAACTAGGGTAGTAAGTCAGGGTTGGGAGAAAGGCACACAGCAGAAACAAATCAGTAACTCTACCATTTGATCATGAGCTATTTAGCTCATTCAGTTCCTGCAATGCCCCAGCCAGCAAATGGGCTGGGAACAGTTCCAGAGGCAGGCCCTGGGGACCTCAGTTGCCCTGGGCCCTGTGGGAAGGTCACTGACCCAACCAGCAGAAAGAGAATTTTCATAGGGATTATAGATCTCTTTATCGACTGGCCATGTGATGCGGGGCAAAACCTCTCATCTTTCTGTGTGCCTTAGTGTCTCTATCAGTAAAATGCCCTGTACACCCCTCAGGCTTGCCATGAGGATCAAGTAAAAAGATAGTTATACAAACCCTTTAAAGGCATAGACTGTCCACAGATAAGTTTCTGTCATTCAAAAAATACCCAGAGTTATCACAGACATTGGAGAGGGCATGAGAAGTTGATGAGAAAGGACCCAGAGACCACAGCTCCTTGGATACATAGAGCTCCTGTTAGATTGTAGGAGAAAGGAACAACTCAAGAAAGCAGCTGGACAAACCACAGAGCGCTGAATCTACAAGTCTCAGAAGTGGAGGGAAGTTCATCCCTCTCTACTGACTCTTCAGAGGCTCCAGGAGAAACAGAACAAGAGTTGGGGCCTTAAAGATAGGAGAGGAGGCTCCAGCTCTATGGGGCCCTGGGACTGAGGGGCACGCCCCCAGGAATAGCATTAACATCTGGCACCCACAGCTGCCCCACACACTGTGCCCAGCTAGAGTTGGGATGTGTGTCAACATTATCACGATGCTCAGAGTTCTCGGGTTTGGGTGGTGCCTTTAAGTGATGTCCCATTCCATTCTTCAGTCACATGTGCATTCCACTCACACTTACTTCCTGAGCTCCTGCCCTCCACCAGACATCTGTAGAAGAACCAGGCAGCCCAGTCAACAGTGAGAATGGAGGTCCCAATCCCATGACCAAGTGGAGCCACCCTCGCTAAGGCCCCAGACACACAAGGGGAGAAGCAACTCAGGCATCCCATCCCAGCTGGCTTCACGAGGAGCAGGAATGAGCCATCCCCACTGTACCTGTCTGAATCCTTAACCCAACAGCTTATGAGAAATGATCAAGATAGTCACTGTTTTAAGCCCTCCTAAATGTTGGTGTCATCAACATTGAAACAGGAACTCAGAGCAGGGGTGGGGCCGTGGAGGAGCACTTCTTACAGGAAGAGCTGACTCGGGCAGTAGGTTCGGGTTGGGCCTTGAGAGAAAAGTTTCTAGACCTCTTCATCCTGCCTCACATGGTACCTCTCCACCCAAGAAGAGGCCTCCCACTGCCTGACAGCAGGGCGGCAGTAAAGCAAATGTCTTCCCATAGCCAGGGATTGTTCTGCAAATCCCTAATCAATGAAGAAAAATTCAAGGAGATTAAGGTGGCGGCTGCACTGCACAGGCCTCCTCTCCCTGCTCCCTGCTGGACATTTCTCTCCCTGACTTTATTTTCTCTCTTTTTTTCCCTCCCCCTCTACATCTGCCCATCCTTTTTCCCTCCTCCCTCCCTCCACCCCTTTCTCTTCTTCCCTCCAAGCACTTCTTCCCAATCTGGGATTCTTTGCCGCACCCCTCTTTCTCCTGCCTCCACAGTAGCTCTCTGGCCTTGAAAGGCTGCATTCACTGCTCATAAATTTAAGACCAGACAAAGCTACTCTTTTGATGGACCTAGAAGGGAGCGTTCCTGCTTCCAGCCCCAGACCCTGACACTATCCAACCTCAAAGGCAAAGAGCTTGGCCTCCTGACACTTGCCTGTCTTCTAGTTTCAGGAAGAGAGCAGGATTGGAGCATGGGGGTTAGGACCAGAAACCACAGGTGAGCAAGGAGGGGAGGTAGAGTCAGGCTTGCGAATGTTAGAGCAGTTGTCAGAAATCCAGATTTGGGCAAGCATAACCATGATGATACGGCATGGCAGTTCATAAAAGCTGGTGCTCACTACATCACTCTGCCAGGGTCTCGAGGCACTCTTCTCTATGTCTTGTTTCCTTCCTCCTGTGGAGTCTCCCCTAGTTACTCTAGCAGTCATGTCATCACCCACCCACCCAGTCCCATTGTGAGTCCCACCTCTTCCACAAAGACTAATGTGTGGACTAATTCCTATAGCCCTGAGCAGCTCCTTCTCACAGTGTGGCTCCTGATCATTCCCCGGCCCTGTATCCTCTTAGTGTTGCCTGTGTATGAATCATTTCTCTCCCTACTGGGCCTCCTCTGGGGCCCAGCCAGGCCTAATGCTCCCTCTGTAACTTGGCAGCGTCTGGGTGGATGCTGGGCATCAGACAGGTGGTTGATAGTGTATGATCGATCAGTTCATGACTAGTCTCATCCAAACCTGTGAGGCAAGCTGGGATGAGTATCTTGTTTCTATCACTGTGATGTCAAACAGAAGGGAGCTGCAGGGCATCCACTACCTGTCCTCAAGACACAAAGAACACAGTTATTTCTTTAACTCTGCAAGACATTCCACAGTCTGGGTGTGGGGGGTGGGGTAGGAAGAAGAGGCCAAGAAGGCCTATGATTGGCTTCTCCCAGGATGGTGATCTCACCATCAGGGTCTCACCAGCTCAGCTGTTTGGGAGGGAGGTCATGTCTATAGAGTGAATACTTACAGTGCCTCAAGTGTAGTGACCAAGATTTCAGATTTGGTTTCTGATAGAATTGTATTCAAATCCCATTTGGGCTAGAAAAACCTCTAAATTTTTCTCTTTGTGAAATGGGTTTAATGTCTACCTCACTGATTTGTCAAAAGGATTACATGAGATAATTCATGTAATGTCCTCAGCATAACCCTTGGTAAGTGCACAAAAAATGACAGCTACTATTATCTTTTGAAGTCGCAGGCTCTGTACTGCCTGGGCCTTAGTGTCAAGGAGCCATTAGAACCCAGGAGCCACAGAAGCCTCCTTCAGCTCCCCAAGCAGCCAGGCTGCCAGGAGATCTACCCACTCTGGGCTCTGGCTCCTCACTCAGGGGCACTGCCCTCTCTTTTTCCCCTCAGAATCACAAGTGAGACACTGATGCCAGTCAGGCCAGGTCATTGCAAGGGTTCATTCCCAGGAGGAGTATGAGGAAGGAGAGAAACTGTACTTTAAGAGCAGGGGGAAAACAGCCCCCTAATGAAAGCTTTGTAGTACACAGGCAGGCAGAGGGCTTCCCTGGACGGCTAGCCTGCCAGCAAGGCAAGAAAGATGAAGCAAGCTTGCAAGCAGAGGATGGGGACAAATGGCTTGTTAGCAGCATGCACAGAAAGCACACAGGGTTTTTGTTGACTCTAAGTTCACCATGAACCAGGGATATGATGGGATGAGAAAAAAGGCAACAGTAACCTACAGTCAGGGAAAAGCCTAATGGATGATTATGATATAGGGACTGAAAGTGGGAAGGGGGAAGTCCTATACTACTCTGTTAGATTATGGTTCTCAAGCCTGGCTTTCACCCTTTAAATGCCAGAGGAGACAATGTGTTTAGAAGAGAACAGCTAGGACGGCTAAAGATGGAGAACTGTGGCTTACAGGAACCAGCTGAAAGATGCAAATATTTTTAGTCTAGGGAACTGGAGAGTCCAAGGGCATCCTATCACTCAATTGATGGGAAGCCTGAAAGAGGGATTTCACTCTTCTATGGGAAGTTCAGAGGTGATATTGACTGGGGAGTTGGGTAACATGAAGATGGACTCCTGTGGGCTCATGTGAGCGACATGTGACTAGAGTCTGGACCTCACTGGGGGAGGCCAGAGACCTAGTCACTTCTGTGTTAGGAGAGAGACTAGGCTGCATGGCCAAGGGGACCTGTCTAACCCTCAGCAGCTATTTGATGAATTGCTGATTCTTTGCATTGTTTTTCTCCTTGACCAGCTGCAGCCAGCCGGCCTCTGGGCAAAAACCTGTACCTAGGCTTCCTCCCTATGGGACTGGGCCATGCGGGACCTGGGAGAAGAGGCTCACCTGGTTACCCTCCCCAGCTGGGATAGATTCCCATCAGAAAGGGCAGAGAGGCGGAGGCACGGTGTCCAGGAGGAGGGCACAGGGGCCTCTTACCAAACACCCACTGCATGTGATATGGGTATGAATGTCTGCAGGTAAATAAAGGAAGAGATGAGATATAAAAGTGAACTTCTCTGATAGCTGGTTGAAACCTTTCTGAGGCAGAGAACTAGGGAGAGGGAAAGGTGAGGTGGTTAGGGCAGAACTCTGACATGTGGTAGGCTACTCTGATATAACCAGGGATTTCAGAATTTCCTAGATTATCTAGGACCTTTGTGAATACTGTATTTTCTACAATTCCAGAGCTTCCCTAGAAATGTGTGAAATTTTCCCAAACATACTGTCCATTCCAATGACCACGGGACAGGTAAAAGATGTCAGCATTTACATAAACAACCAAAGAAAGATTCAGGTTAGAATATACCTACTTTTCTGTTTATTGTACTCAAAATCCAACTTTGTAAATGTGACCGGCACAGACTGACAAAAATCAAAGGCAGAAGAGGCTGGAATGTGGGGCCGATAGGCAACATCCTCTAAAATGACAAACAGAAGGAAATTTAACAGAAGGGAAAACTTCCCGGTATAATCCAAAGACAGCATACCTGAGTGAGTTTGCTTAGTGAAGGTAGATGAAATTTTCAGGCAGAAACATAAACCAGTCAAAAGGATGACAGAATTTGAAGAGGGTGGATCTAACTTCCTACCCACCTGAAACAGTGAATGATACAACTAATGTTCACATGAGCAGAAATGCTGACAGCTTGGTCTCAACATTAACCAATTGGTCTTCTAATGCTTCACATTGCTTTAAAATGAAGAAATAATTGTAGCACAGTTCCCTCCCACCCCACCAATCCTGGAAAAGTTGAGTTACCTCTTTGGGGATTTTATTTAAAATCAGGGTATTGGATGAGGTGACTTGATTTCTAAAGTATCTTTGAGTCCTGGTGTTCTAATTCTCTGGCCCAAACCCATGCCCTCCTTGAGCTGGTTTTCCTGTGTGTGTAAGAGATTACTGCCAGGCACAGTTCCTCAGCTGGCTTCCAGGCAGATGACCTCAGGACTACTGTGGCACTCCATGGGGACCGGGAGGCAGGTGGACGTGTGAAGTGGAGGAAGAGAAGCTAGCACTTTTCTCACACCCCAGAGGGTCCACCAGAGGACAGCCGAGGGAGAGCAAGGGACCCAGAGAATGTTCCTTTATATCAGGGTGATTCGTAAGAGCAGCCACACAGAGCACTGGCATCACCTCACAGCACATTTGTTTAGGAGCAATAAAAATGATTCTACTGATGAAAAGGAAATGAATAGTTGTTGCTTAGTCTTTTACTCACTTATCTATTTCTTCCTCAAACATTTGTGTGTTTCACATGTGCTAGGCATTGTTAGACACTGGAGATAAAAGGGTAGAGAATTCCCCTCACCTTTTCTGGTCCTAAGTGTTTTATAGTTTAGTGAGGAAGTCAGAAGGCAGTCAGGCCATAAACAGGAAACGCCCTGTGATTATTACCATGAGGGTAGTAAGGACAGGGACAGGGATGTCTAAGTCTCTTTAAAAGAGTACAGGACAGCTGACCCTACAAGCTTCTGCTTACCAAATACCTATTATGTGCCAAAACTTCAGTAATGACAAAGATCATTCCACCCTATTGAAAGGGAACAGTCTCTTGGGAAACATTCCCAATTTACCATAAGTGAAAAAAATTCAGTCATATATTAAATTTCTACTGAGTACCTGTCCTGCCTTAGGGGTGTTACATACATGACTAAACTCAAACGTCATATAACTGAGAGGTAGGTATTGCTTATTGTACGCATTATACAAATGAGAACACTAAGACTCAGAGAGGTTGTGCAACTTGCCCAAAATGAACTAGGGCAATTCTTGTCTGCAGTGCCCTTTAAGATGGGACATTGCCAGGCTTTTCCCTCTGGCCAACAGTCCAAAGGTGTTGGTGCTTTGCCTTCCTGCTTCTTATATCCTAAGGAGCAGCTTTCTAAACATGCTGTCATGGAACCATGGCTCTCTGCATTCCCTTGACCACTCTTAGAACCCCAGCCTCCAAACCCCCAGAGCTCCAGGCCAGCCTCAGGCCCTGAGGGAGGCTGCCCATAGAGTGAGACCAGTCACCTCCTCTCCTCTCTCCAGTATCGCTGTTCTTACCTCAGGTGCTGATGCCTCCAGAGTGCTGCCCTGTGCTCCCAATATAATGCTGCAAGCTCCATGCTGCCAAGCCCATCATCAGTGAAGCCAGCTTACTCCCACTGGCAGGAAGAAGGTTGGGCTGGCTGGACCCAGGTTTGCCCCAACCAAATATTCAGTTCCCGCATCTCTGAAAACCCATCCTGGATGCTTCAGGGCCTTGCTTTTGAATCAAAACTTTCTCAGCTCCCTAGATTCATAATTGTTGTTGTTGTTTATTGAGACAGGTTCTCCTTCTGTCACCCAGCTGGAGTGCAGTGGCATGACAAGAGCTCACTGCAGCCTTGAGCTCCAGGCTCAAGCAATCCTCCCACCTCAGCCTCTCCAGCAGCTAGGACTACAGGCACACACCACCACGCATGGATAATTGTGTAAAACACTTTTTATAGAGACAAGGTCTTACTCTGTTAACCTGGGTTGTCTTGAACTCCTGGCCTCAAGCGATCTTCCTGCCTCGAACTCCCAAGGTGCTGGGACTACAGGAGTGAGCCACTGTGCCCTGCCGCTCCCCTCTTTTAATCACACCGTTCCTTCTTCCTGAATGACCTTCTTCATCCTTCTTCACCATTTGAAAACCTGCTCTTCCTTCAAGGCCTGGATCATACACCACCACTTCCATGGTATCTTCCTTCACTCCCTAAGCTAGGCCTTGTCTCTCTGTCCTCTGCGCTGTCCCCCACAAAACAACACTGCACACGTGGTCTGCTCTGTGTGTCAGTTCACTGCCGACAGGAAGTCTCCCTCATGAGCCTGGGAGCTGTGACAGTGAGGACCATGCTTTAGCTTTCCATTTAAACCCCAGCCCACACCTAATGTTTATAAACATTCATATAACATAAGAAAATAAAGAGCCGGGAAGTGGAACCCATCCAGCTTGTATGCGAATACACCATCCCTTATTCGTTCTTAAACATTTCTTAAGCCCCTGCTATGCTCTGGGAATTATGCCACATGCTGTGGACACAAGGGTGAATAAGGCCCTTGTTTGATGAGTTTCCAGTCTGATTGGTGAGGCATAGAAGTAAACAGGTAATTTCAAATCAGAAGTACCAAGAAGACAAACCTAACTCAAACTGGGAGATACGGCAGTGAGAGAGGATGGGCATTCTCGGGAACGCTGCTGGGAGCAGCTGATGTATGGGGTGGAACAAGACGGGGAGCTGAGGGTCCTGCTTCTTGGCATCCTCCCTTCCCTGATGTCCCTATCTGATTGTTCGTGCATCCACTTCCTTCTCTCCTCCTGCCTGTACCCTCTTGGTCAGATACACTTTTCTTGTATGTTCCAAAAGGGTCTGGTTGCCCCAGCTTGTGGGGATGAAAGGACAAGTTGGAGGAGCTCAGTGACAAAGCACCAGTCAGCAGGTCAGCCAAAGAGATACAATCTACCCATGCCTTGCTCCTCAAAGTGTAGCCATGGATTGGCACTGTTAACATCAGCAGGGAGCTTAGAAATGCATCACCTCGTGCCTCTCCCCAGATCTACTGAATCAGAGGCCACATTTTTAACAAGATGCTCAGGTGGTTCATATGCTTATTATTCACATTGTAAAAGCCCCGGTCTAATCATACCTTCTGATGAGCTTTAGTGGGAGCAGACTCAGAATCCTCCCTTGTAGGAATGGGGTTTGGGGGCATTTCTTGGGAACCATCTATTCAATAATTTGCATGAGGGAAATTAACAGATGAAGTATCTTACCAAAGAAAAGAAGTCAGTATGAGAAGCACACGGAGAGGAAGAGTAGCCCCACATGTTTTGCAGGACCTCAGTTTGAGTAGTCAGGTGGCTTTCAAGGCAGTTGTTTGAAGAGAGATGTCTAAGTGTCACCATGAACCCCAGGCTCTGCTCTCTGCCAACTGCCCTGTCCCTGCACCACCACCTATGCCTGCAATCTGGCATCCCCACAACAGGGAGGGTGCTTTTCCCAAGCATGGCTGTCCTGAGACTCACTCGCTGGGTACTGGGATGCAGTCCACGCTTTGCGGGAGGTAGGATGACTGGGGTGCCCTGGGACTGGGCAAAGGGGAGAAGCAGAACTTGCTAGCTGTCACGAATGAATACTGCCACCTGGCATCTCAAAAAGAGTCAGGGACTTACACCGGACACAGCTATAATGAGCATAAGAATTGCCATTTATTGAACACCTACCGTGACTAGCACTATCCTAATATTATACATATTCTCTCTAATGATCTCAAGAGCTCTACAAAGAAAGCAGCATTACCTCCCTCTTACAATTGAACAACTGATGCTGAAAGAAGCCAGTGACTTACATGAGTTTGCACAGACGGCAAGAGATAGGGTTGTGATATGCACTCAGATCTGTTTACCCCAAAGCCTGGAGGTTCCCACAATCTCCCTCCTCCTTGGTCTGGTGTGCATAACCCCCCTGGGGTGTGGCAGCCCCATTTGCTCAGCTCCAGTGTGTTGGGCCTCTACCAGGAGGATGATTTCCAGGGCTGAGTGAGAGCTGCACTGGGAGGCAGCTTCCCCCAGGAGCTTGCCCAGCTGCTTTCCCAGCAGCCCTCCTCCTTGGTCAGAATCCAATCACATCAGCACCTGCCTCAGTTTCCCCACATTCTCCCAGTAGGCAGCAGTGAGAGATAACTATCTCATGTGGGGCTCTGAGTGCTAAGGAGGTGATGATGGTAAAGCATGTGAACGATAAAATGCAGTAACTACTATCAACACCGTCCAGCTCCAGCTGGAACTCCCTTCTCTGCAATCTAGAGTAGAAAACATTCCCTGGGAAGGCCATTGCCAGGCACAGGGCCAGGCCTCAACATGGTCAATGAATGAACAGCTGAGTGAAAGCCTCCAAGCTTGTCTAATTCCACTCCCGGTTCTCCTTTGCATCCATACTCCATCACCCACATCAAATAGGGCAGCCATGCAGTGGTCAACACTGTAGGGTGACTTTGCCCTACACAGAGCACCATTGCACCATGGTTCAGTGATAAAACAGTTAATCATATTTTAGTAAAACTGCAGGTGTTCCACTCACAGGGCATGTAATTACCCAGTTGGATCATTTCCTAGTAGAAGTCCAAGTTAAGATTTTGCAAAAGGGCCTGACAAGAGTGTTCATGTCAACCATCACCAGCTGAGCCGGGGTTTCCAGAGGGTGTACCCTGTGTGGGCAGAGAGGAAACCTCTAAGATCTTTCATGTGGAGTCAGAGCTGGCTGCAGGGAGAGGGTTTTGCACAGTGGGCAAGAACAGAGGAGGAATGGGTGGTTCCCTTCCAAATAGCAATCTGAGTCATTGATTTGATGATCTCAGGAAAGAATGACCCCTTTGCTGCCACCTTTACTGCTTCTGAGCATCTCCAATGCAGGAACAGGGACTCTCTCAGCATCTTGCTTCCAGCATGTGGCACAAGAAGAACCTCAGGGTAAGGCTTGGGCCCTTGTCCCTCCCTAGGGAACTCTATACTGTGTTTCACTGTGTGGTTCACACCACACCAGGCCTCCGTGTCTAACCAGCCCGACCCACCCACAGCACAGCCTCTCCCTTTATCCCATCATCTCTCTTGCAGTAGTCAGCCAGCAGGAACAGGCCACTTTGTTTCCAAAGTACTGGAAAATGCCTTCGTGGGCACCAGATTGAGGTCATGAAATTCATTTCACTTATACTGTGACCTCAGTCACAGCAATATTTCCTATCTCCAGGGACACGAGGCTGGTTATTTCATTAACCCCTGAGAGCTGTTAAAGCCCATTTGGGGATTTCAATAACACCAGGATCTGGTTGTCCAGGGTGTGAGAGCCTCAAACTCAGGGCAGGAAGCCTGGTGGGAAGAACCTGTTGAGCTCCTGGGACCACGGCATCCCACAGAAGAGGGTAAAAAACTGGGAGATGGGTAGCCTCTGAACAACCCGGAAGAAAGCATTTTAATCCCAGGTTGGCAATTTGTGAGCTCAGAGAGTTGGGAAGTAGGTTTTCAATCTGGTGATTGCTTGTATATTTACTTATTCAGCTACCATTTAGTGAGCACTTACCAGGTGGTAGATGTAGCTCCACACAGGAACACTAAGTGCAACACAGCCGTGTGATAGCAACAAGTGACTGACACTGGCAGGCCCAGGTTGCCAGGGACAAAGGGAACAGCTGCATCACCTCAGAGGGGAGGGGCACCCGAAAGGGATGACAACTGGGCTGAATTTTGGAGGGCAAATAAAGTTAGGAAAGAGCATGAAATGTTCAGGAAAGTAAGTGCAAATGGTTTTAGAGAGAGTGGGATGTGGATGGGGGAGGGAGGGATGAATCTAAAAAGGTAGAAGAGGTCAAATTATCAAGCGCTTACATGCTAGGCTAAGGATATTCATGCTGTTCTGAAATCCATGGGGAGCCAGTGACAGTCTGAATATGGGCAAGTGCAGAATTAGGCTTATATCTGGGAAAGATCACCCTGAGAGTGCTCCGTCGGGGCTGGGCTGGAGGGAGAATGAGTTACAAGCTATGACAATAATTCAGGTGAAGGATGATGATGGCTGGAACTCAGGACATGACGTGGAGATGGAGAGAGGACAGGATGGAGAGAGTGTTATGAGGGAGGAAGAACACCGTGAGTGGGTACTGAACACCCGTGGGGGTACCTAAGTCTAGGAAGAGAGACTGGCCAAAGTCGGCAGCTTGGGCGAGCCCATTCAGGGTAAGAGGTGGAGGCCTGGGGGAAAGACGGTGGGTCAATTTCGGACATGTTGGGTTTGAGTTTTGAGGAGTCCGTGACCATCCAGGTCATGGTGCTTACTGAACTCCTTCTTCATTGCCAGTTCTCAGGAGCCAGGAGATGCAGAGACAGAGCCCCACCCAGCAGCTGGCACTGTGCAGCCGGGCACACTTGCTACCTTGTGGGCAAGCTGGCCATGCTGAGGAGCACTGATTATCCATGCGTGAGGGAACAGGGACTGCCCTGACTCTTTCTGGGTTGGCAAAGGCCGTTTAGTACCCCTGGCACTTCTACCACCTTGCCAGGGCCCCTGAATGGATATGGCAATGTCAGTCTTCACTCAGCATCGTGGCAATGACAGGTGGCAAAGCCGTGAGTTTGCCAGATATCATAAGACAGCCAATGAAATTTAAATCTCAGATAAACAACAAACAAATTTTCAGTATACGTATGTTTCCAAAGTTGTCTGGGATATACCTATACTAAAAAAGGATTCATTAGTTACCATCTTCGAATTAACTGGGTTTCCCATATTTTTATTTGCTAAATCTAATGACTCTACAAGGGAGTGAAGCAAGACTTACCTCCAGAAACTGATCCTACTAAGGCACATAAAATTGCACCTGTGACAGTAGCAACATAATTACTCAGGCAGCCCCAGCTGGACCTGTGGGCCCTGCCACATGCTCTCCTCATCCAAGGGAGTCTTGTGAGCTGTACGCATGCGTGTGTGTGTGTGTGTGTGTCTGTGTGTTGCAGAGGGGGAAAGGAATACCAATCTTTAACTAAAGGGCACAGGCTTTGGCATCAGCACTAGCAAAACTCCAATAAATATTTGTATAAAGACATAGATGGATAGATTCAAATTGCTGCTCCACAAGCAGAATGACTTTGAGCAACTTACTTATCTCTCAGTCTCAATTTCCTCATTAGTAAAATGGGGACAGTAAAACCTTCTTGCAGAAGTACTATGAAGACCAAATTTAAAATCATGTGTGAAGTGTCAAGCACAGACATTCAACAAATGTCCCATCCCTGCCCAGCCTCCCCTGTCAGCCAGCCTGCATTCCCCTGCCTTTCCACCTGTGGCCAACATGGACAAGAAGGAGATTCTCACGGATATGGCATCCTTCCATAGTTGCCACCCTGACTTTGGTCCATGAGCTGGGACAACCCAGGGACTGGGCCTGAAGTAGGAATAGAGGTGTGCTGGCTTCAGTCATTTGGTTTACTTTTTTTCATGCAGTGAGTAGAAGGCGGGGCAATCACAAGCATTGTTCTCCCTAGGTGAAGATAAACTGTCTTTGTAAATTAATATCCGTTGACTGACAAGCCTTCACTCTCCATGCAAAGGCAGTTTCTGCAGGCCTTTTCAGTGACTGCAATCACATCCAGGCCACAACCTGTGCATTCCCAGAGGTGAATTCTCATCAGACCAGTGGATATCCCACAGCTCTTTCTGCTGGCAGCACTTGAGAAACTCAAATCACTCCCCAAGCCAACCGAGACCTGAGGTCTCAGCGTTTCAGGTGTGCTCAGGAGGAGGAAGCAGGTGCATCCTACAGGGCTTGGGTGTGATTTATCATTTCATCAGCTTGCATTCATATTCCGTCTTTAATTCTGCAGTGCCTTCTACAATGCTGCTTCCTGCTAGACTAGTCACCACTCCTCTCCCCCAGTCAACAGACTCACTTCTTATTCCAACTCTGCATGTCTCTGCTCTTTTTTCTGCTTGGAAACGCCCTCCCACAGCACTGCTCCAGGGCCTCTTCTGAGTTCCAGCTAAGGCTATGCAGCATCCTCTGACCTCTGGAGCCACACAGGGCCCTTACCTGTCTCTGAGTTCCCAAAGCAGGTGCATCTGCATCTTTCACTGGGGTCCCTTACTAGAATCTGATTGAGCTTACTACTTAACTAGTTCCTCTGAATGCCTTGTCCCCTCCACCTGATGGCAAACTCTTGGAGGGAAAGACAGAATGTGACATTTTTTTCCTGTCCTTCTCAAGCCCAAGCCTGCACTGACCCTGGAGGAAGCACTCAACGGATGGTTAGAGGATGGATGAAAGAATGGACAGCCAGCACCAAAGGTGCTCATTTGTCTAGAGAATTAGCATGGCTGTAAACTTTGTGGGGAGGCAATTAAACAGACAGGGATCCTGCCCTTCTGGGATTTATAAACTGAGACAGACAAGGTGACTCTGATAGAGAATGTAGAAGCATTCAGAGGAATGAGCGGGTGCCGGATAAACAGTTAAGTGCTTGCTTTATGTGAATGCAAAGGGGCAAGCATATGTGGTGTGCTGGACGAATAAAAGGGAGTCTCAGATGTGAGCTCATTCATTTAGCCATTCAACAAAGGCTTCTAAGTGCCTCCTCTGAACTCAGCTCCGAGCTGCTAGCTGAAGATGTATGGATGAATGACTCTTGCTTCCTGCCCCTCAGGGCCTCACAATGGAAGTGAGTAAACACTTCCCCTCATCCAGACAGAACCAGACAGCCTTCTTTGGAAGGTCAGATTTTAAGATCTGCTGGTATGGGAGGGTAGAATTAGAAAGAACTGAGAGTGCAGGACATTTTGGCACGCCAATCATAATAAAAAGCAATCAGTGTATAGTTGTTACTGGTTGACAGAGCCACAGGAGATGCACCCAAAGAACAAGAAATTCGAAAAACACATTGGGAGACTTGAAGTGGCAAAGTACGTGGTGCCATCCACCTAGGAGGTGCTGGGGGCACTGCCGCCTAAACTCCACCTCACCGTGGGGCCCCCAGCACTGCAGAATAACAGTGCTGCATGCCTCCACTCTCTTCCTCATCCTGGTTGCAAAGAAGAAGCATGGGAGATGGATATGGTGGTGCAGGGAACTGGTGAGTGAGGGTCTAAAACCAGTTGTCCATTAAACGGGGCCTTTGCGTGCCCAGCTTGACCAGGGAGGCAATGCAAAAGGAGGGGTTCCACCCAAGGCAAGGTTAAAGGAAAAGGGAAAAGGGCCAAGGAGGTGTAAAAGAAAGGCTGGGGATGCAGGGATGAACGCTCATTTTGTTTTCTTTTTACCGTGAGATAGCTCCCCTTCTGAGCAATTCTCTTTAAAATGGAACAGAAAGACATAGCTCTGAATGGCAGCTCTGACCTGGAGCTGGACCCCCTGGAAACTACAACCTAGCTCCATCAAAGTCCATTCTTTATATTTGAGCCGAAAAGCCTCCCACCTGGCTTAAGCTGTCAATCTTGCCCTTCTCCATCCCAGCCCACCTCACTTTACTACATGCATGTGTGCATGTGAGTGTGTACACACAGCACATATGCCCCACACTGGACTTACCACATTACCCTGTGGGGCTAGGGGTAGCAGTATGGTGGAGACTAGGGTGGCCAACCACCCACTTTGCTAAACTGTGACAGTCCTGGGCAATCTGGACGCTTGTTTACCCTATAGTAGCCCGAGTCCTCCAGGCTCAGACAGCAATGTACTAGGGCCAAGCCAAGTGGCCTTCCTGGGCAGTTCCTCCCCCAGTTCCCTCTGCCTTCTGGGTCCTGCTCCTCTTACACATCCCTTGGCAGAGAGGAGAGGACCAGGCTTCCCAGCATCAATCTGCTGGACTTCAGAAAACCTGTCCTGCTGTGACGTATTTTTTAATTGGATTGTGACAAACATTTAATACCTAATAGAGCTCTTACCAGCACAGCTAATTAAGAATGTGACTAATCTAATTCAGTGGGAGAGCAGAATAAAAGAAAGGAAAATCAGGAGAAGGGGGAGCAGGATTTGGGGAGATGGGGGTGGTTGGAGTTGCAAAATGACTATTGAGCTTATTTTTCGTTCAGGGTGAGGTGGGGACTCTGACATATAACGTAGAAAGATTGCATTAAGTTTGCAAGAGAGAAGCAAAATGTTGGCAAGTTGCAGAGCAGCCAGGCAGACAAGGACCTCTCTTAGCTTCTCACTCTGTCCCATTGTGCACATCAGCTTGTCGCCGCTGGCTTGTTAGCAATGCCTGAATGAACGGGCTTTGTGGATCCTCTAAAGCTCTATGGATAACTGCTGAGTGTTACAAGCCTCGTTACTGAACCTGCCTCACAGAGGGTAGCACAGCTTGGCACTGCCAACCGAGAGCCAGTGGGCCCCATAACCCTTTGTGGGCCCCCATTGTCATGGCAGACAGCAGTGTGAACACAAAGCTCGAATTCATAACTCCCCTTAACCACACAAGGGCATGCGCACATAATTGCATTGTGTGTGTGCAGTGTGTACATGCTCATACATGTATGCTGTACACTTCAAGCATGCAGACATCACTGTGGTTCCCCACAGCAGAAATGCACACACATGCACATAAGGCGTACACACAGATGGAGTTACCAGAAGAGAAATGCACATAGAGCATATCTGCACATCCTTCGCAGGTACATGGCCTGAACATAAGACCCCTCCTGCTTACAAGAAAAGCTACCTTTTCCTTAGCCTTGCTGCTACCTAAGCAGGAACCTCCCACTGTCCTCCTGAGGTCTAAGTGTCTGCTTTCCGGGCAGGATAGGGCATAGCTATTAGACAGCTGTCACTTTCATTCTGGCAGGTGGCTCCAGGTACAGGGGTGCGGAGTGGAAGGACGCTAGGCTGGTGTTCTCTGACTCTGGGCAATGAAAGATCCTGGAAACACTGAATGCTTTCGCCATCACACCTGATTGTGGGGAGGAGGAGAAAGGAAGGGCTCGGTGTCACGGTTAACTTTCAAAGGGAGTGGGGAGGGGGAAACGTTAATCCCTAATATGCATGGTGCCATAGTAACTGCTAGGGAAGGAGAACTATTTTGAGTTTCTCTCTGTTGCAGCACAGTGCAGGCACCGCACTGAGCTTTACAAACGTACAGCTTTCATATTCTCATCTTTAATGGCAGGTGATAAGATTAGAGCAAGAAAGCTGTGATTTAGCTGTTTCTGGGCACTTGATATCTCACCAGGACTCAGCTACTAATTGCATTAATCCCCAAGGAAAACCTGAGAGGCAGGTGGGCAGGATTGAGCAACCTTTTGTCTCAGGAGAGGGAAAAGACAAGCCCCTTAAGCATCAGCTCCTGGAGAGCAAGAGCGCTCTTTCTGCGGTGCGCACCTCACCACTTCCATGCTCAACTGTGAGCCAACTGAAGGCCTCACTTTAACTGTCTCTCCGGAGAGAAGCTGGAGCATCCCCAAGTAAGCTGGTGAGTGTCGACACCAGAAAACGGAGCAGGCCATGCAGACGTGGCTCTGCGTGCAGAGTTGGGACAGCTGGCAGAACTCTCATTGGAACTGAAACAAAGGACAGGTCTCCCAACAGGACTGAAAAAGAGACTGAGGAGGAGCATCACAGCTGGAAAGGCCAGAAGACTCACCAGCAACAACCAAAGAGGCTAGAAAAAAAGTAAACCAGCCAGGAAGGGAAAAGATCCTATTCCTCCCTTCCTTCTCCACTCGTCTCCTCCTAGTTGATAATTATTCCTTACCTTGGTGTGGGCATTTACCATTCTCAGAAGCTTTTACACATATGAAACTCTTGAATACAAATGCCACAAAGAACCACAGGACTCCCCTGCACACGGAGCTAGTTAGAAGTGGAGCCACAGGAAGAACCCAGGACTCCTGGATCTCAAACAAGAGCTAGCTCCTCTACACAGGACCTCACCTAACCCTCCTGCAACCCTGGGAGGAGGCAAGCATTGTTCCCATTTCCAGGTGACAGGACAGAGGCTCAGAGGGTAAGTGACCAGTTACACCTGAGGCCACTCAGAAAATAAGTAGCCAAGATAGGATTTGGGGTTAAGTAGGTGCATCCCAGGGGAATGCTTTTTCTACTATTCCCTTGCTGGGCTACTCTTCGTTGGCAAGAAGTATTAAGAGAGACTGAAGAATAGAAGAACTGGAGTATAGCTGGAGCATAACTGCACTGCTGTTCCTTAGCTGCCAGATGGCATGCTGTGCTGGCATGCAAAACTGAGGGGAGTATGCCAAAAACTGCGGCCAGAGTGCATTCAGTGAGGCTTTCCCGGGTGTCTTCTACCTCTACCTCCCCTTTGGTGTCTAGGCAACTTTCTTAGATTTCCCTCCATTGCCTCTTAGTGTTTCTGCTCCTGGGCACTGCTGTCTCTCTTTGGTTGGGTGAGGCAAAGCGACCCTCTGTTATTGTGGCTTTGCTTTCTGGAAGTAGCCACAGGAGGGGAAACCCATCCCCACGAGGGGACCTCTCCTCAGAGCACATCACTCCCTCCCGGTGCTGGGCACCAAAGCAGAGACCCTGTCACACCACCACCACCAACATTGCAGGCCTTTCCCTGCAGCAGAAAACCTCTTGGAAATTGCTTTCCTAACAACTCTTTCCCAGGAGGAAAAGCCAAGGCAGCAAGGGAGGAGAAGAAGATCAAGGGAAGGGGCAAGGAGAGGCAGAGCTGTGGCAGTGGCAGGCTCGGGCTAGAACAAAGCCATGTTTACCACTTCCTGTTGCAGCGACCTTAGCCAAGGGAGCACACATTTTGAACTTCATCTATTAACTGGGATTTAAAAATCCCTGCACACCTCACTGGATTCTTGTTGGAAAGAAATAATAGATAGGAAAGAGGTTTGAAAATGGCAAAGGACTACCAAAATGAAGGGTAACTAAAAGGTGTTTTTTATTAAGTCGAAGAAGGAAGATCAAGAGTGACAGAGAACGGAGAGAGAAGCCAGGGGGCTAGGAGTAAGCGCCAGCAGGAACGAGTGCTTTCCCACCGAGAAGTGCATTAAGCACCGCCAAATGTTCGTTCTGTTCTAGACAATCATAAAGAAAAAGCTATTCCTAATGGGCATCAGTTATAAGACTTGAGAGTTAGTTTGTGGCACCTGTGATTGGGCTATATCACAGCAATTCTTTTCATTATTTCCTTGTACACAAAATTTTCTGTTCCTTACCCTCAGCCATCCTTGAAACAGCATCCCTTCCTAAGGATAAGGGAGGAGTCATTGAGTGACAGTCCCCTGTGAGAGGTGGGCTGGGGTGGAATGACGGAATTTTGTGCTCCCCAGACATAGGTCTGCCTAGTGGGTGGGTAGAGGGGCACGTGTTAAACACACAGGTTCCCTTGCCCTACCCTATACCTACTGAATTCGCATCTCCAGAGGAGGGCCCTGGCATCTGTGTTTTTTTTTTTTAATGCACAGCCACGTTTGAAAACCACCACTTTATCTCATGCCTTCCCAGTCATGTGGACCAGTCTGCAGGCTTAGCTGCCTTCTCGTCACCCCTCATTTCACAGAAAAGGGTCTCCTCTGGAGGACACAGTCCTGAGATAGTCCTGCCTCCCTGCCCTGCCCACCTTCCCTGTCTGCTTCCTCTGGCCAGATATCCTTCCTCTGACCCAGAGTCTGAGGAGCTGTACCTGGGAGTGGGCCAGCTTGCATCTGCAGGGCATTGGCCAAAGAGAGATCTCAAAGACAAATCCAGAGGCAGAGGTGAGACTGACAGCTAAATAAGCAAAACAAACAGGCCTGAAACCAAAGGGCCTGGCAGACCAAGTGGGAAGCCACAGTGGTGAGGGAGGAGAAATAGAGAATCCATGGGGACTGTGGTCCTGCCCTTCTGGTAAGGCAGAGAGACTAGGAGATATCCTTCAGGCAAGATCATCTGCACCATCAAAGTACAGGTGGAAAGCTGTGGTCAGTTGGGGTGGCTGGCTGTGCTCCCTGCCATTTCTAGAGAGCAATTGGGTCCTGCCCTGCTCCCAAACTTATGTCTGTCCACACTGCCAGGGAATCTGAGTCAGGTGGGCACAGTTCTACTGCCAGAAGTGGGACAAACAGTTCCCAAAAAGCAGCTTCTGACTTGCAGGGGGACTTAAGAAAAGATTTTCCAGTGAATTCTGTATATTTTGCTACTGATAAAGGTTACCCTTAGAGGTCAGGGTAAAGCATGGGAGAGCTTTTTGCAATCTTTCTTGGATGGCCCTAGCCGGTGCTTGGGAGCAAAGCTGCATCATCACTCAGGCTTGGCTTTTCCTCTCTGAAGCTTGCTAGACTTTATTCATGCTCTCTGTGCCATGGGGCAGGCTCTTGGGCCAGACAGCTGGGGCACCCGTGAGAGACGTCCAAGTTTCCAGCCAGATGCAAGCCTTCTGGGCCACAGACCATATTTACTGAACACCTGCCGGGTGCTTGATGCTAAAGTAGCAGCTAGAGGAGGGAGAGAGACAACATTAATAGAAGATATGACTCCTGTCCTCAAAATACCACAGATCAACTGGGTATGCACAATGTCTAGTACATGTCCATTCTATCATGAGGTACTATCTCCCTGGCCACAAAGATTATATCACAGACCATTACCAGCAAGCTACTGAAGACAAGCTACTGAAGAAAGGAGGGATTGGAGTGAGGCTGGAAGAATCAAAGTTTTCTTGATTACCCATTATCTTTCTGGGTTTGATCAAGTGTGAGGGACGGCCCACTCAAGACTGTCCATGAGAAGGCCACAGGGGAGACCAAGAGCCTGAGTGGCTCCCTGCTATCATAGCAGTGTTCCAGAAGGCAGCATGGAGGAGGAGACAAGTCTGCAGAGAGGGAGCAGAAGGCCTGGATTCTGTTTGGCTCAAGTCATTCCATTGCCCTGGCTTCTGTTTCATCTGCCTGAGAGCTATAGGGGTACCAGTGAGATCGTCAAATCCAGAGGTCCTCCAAGTACTATGCTTCTGTCTGCTGACGGCCTTGAGGGAAGACAGAGCTTCTCCATGATCATGTAGCCTCCACCTAACTACAACCTGGCTTTGACTTGCAGAGGAGGCAGTAGCTGAGAACCATGGAGGCCCCCAACTGAAGCCAACAACCCGCCAGCTGCTCCATCTGTATGCAGGGCACTCCCCAGCCCCAGAGTTTATAAATAAAGCAAAGAAGTCATTTTGTCCCAAGAGATCACGATGTCTCTTGAAATACAGAGCTATTCTTTCTTGTATCTCTGTGGTTCCTGAGTTCATTTTTATTTCTTGGCGAGGAACAGGGCTTGGATTGAACATGGTTCCCATCTGCAGCTGAGAGTCTCAGAAAAGGCAGAGGGGGCAGGGCGGGGAGGCAGAGACGGACAGAGATGCTCTTGGTTGTGCCCTGAAGTAATAAATGGGGCCACTAAAGGAACAAGAAAGGGAGACAAAAGTGAAGCATGGCAGAGAGGGAGTGAGAAAGGCAGGAGTGTGTTAGATGGGAAAGGGGACGTGAGAGAAAGAGATATTGACAGAGACATAGAGAAGAGATGCTGGCAGGATGACAGCTGAACACTGCGTGCCATGGGAGGAGAGAGATGGGAGAAATTAGAAGGAGAAAACACAGAGGCAGACAACTTGAAGTGAAGCATGAAGGCTGGGGAAATACAAGAGGGGTGGAGAGAGAGCCGCAAGGGGTCAGAGAGCATGCTAAGGTACAAAGAGGTGCAGCAAGGGGTGGGGACAGGCAGGGCAGGGGGACTAACACAAAGAAGACAGTGAGGGATAAAGGGGTGCTGCGAGCATGTGGGCTCTGTGTGTAAGGACTGAGCACCAATGTGTCAAAAAATGAAAGAACATGGCCTGCCTTGCATTTGTCATGGTATAAAGAAGTCACTTTATGTGGTATTCAGGATATTAACTCTGGACCAAGACTGTCTGGGTAGGAATCTTGGTGCTACCAGTTTCTAGTGGTGTGACATTGGGGAAACTGGAAACAACCTGAACCTCAGTTGTTTCCCCCTGTACAAATGGGGATGATATTAGTACTGCCTCTAGGATTGTCATGAAGATTAAACAGTTTTTTTTTTTTTTGAGACGGAGTTTTGCTCTTATTGCCCAGGCTGGAATGGAACAGCGTGATCTTGGCTTACTGCAACCTCTGCCTCCCAGGTTCAAGAGATTCTCCTGCCTTAGCCTCCCAACTAATTTTTTGTATTACTGGCTAATTTTTTGTATTTTTAATAGAGACCGGGTTTCACCATGTTGGCCAGGCTGGTCTCGAACTCCCAATCTCAAGTGATCCACCCACCTCAGCCTCCCAGAGTGCTGGGATCACAGGCGTGAACCACCATGCCCAGCCATTAGGATTAAATAGTTTTATATATATTATGAAAGCACCTAGAGCAATGCCTGACACACAGGAGGGCCCTTTGAGGGCTCCAGGTGCAGACAGGTTGGTAGGTACAAAAAAATAAAAAGGGACAGGAGGAAGGGGGGAATGGAGAAACAAAGGCCAAAGGTGAGCCACCTTTTAGTCTATTAATTTTAGCAGGCATGCTTTTCACTGTGAGTGATGGGGATGAGAAGGAAAGAACAGCTCCCAATAATGCATCTGTGGAGCCGGCCAAGTGAAGAAGCCTGAGCCCAGAAAGAGGAGGAGAAGGGAGACACAGGTCAAAGTCAAATAGACTCTAAAGCAGCGAGGTAGAAGGCAAGACTGGCCTGCTGGGGATGCCAGTGGGACCCAGAGGAGCAGGAAGCCAAAGAGAGCCACGGGAAGAGCTAGCTTTCACGGCAAACTATGCTTGCAGCAAAGAGAGCAGGAGCGAGGAGTGCTGAGGAAGGCTCCAGGTGTAGGGAAGTGCTGCAGCTTGCCCCATTGATATTTCCATAAAGCCCAGGAAGGGAAAGTTAGATTAAATCCACCATCTCTCACTCAACATGCTCCTTCCTCCCTCCTGCCCTCCAGGGAATGGCTTGTGTTTTATTCTTCCTAAATGATATGAGACTCTAGGAAATGACTTCCTCTGTAACCAGGTCCACCTGTACACCAGCGGGAGAAGTGACACACTTCATAAGCAAGGTGCAGAGATGTCAGTGAGCAGAATCACAGATTGAGCGACTGCAGAAGGAAGGGCTGGGAGCAGGAAAGGAGAGTGGGGTGGGATAGAAGGAGAAAGATGGGAAGGGGCCAGAAGCTTGTTCTGTTGGGATCTCCACTTGCCACCTGAAGCTGGCTCCATGCTGTCAGGGTGGGGTGGGAGTCTGAAGGGAGGAAGGATATCTTCTCCTTCTGTCCCCCACCCTGACGAAAGGAGCTGCTGCTCATACAAGAGACACATCCAGCCTGAGAGCAGTGCCTTGCAGAGTAGGTGATGCTCAGTAAATGGCACTTTGTCATCAGAGGTGGTTTCTGAATCAGTTAAGAGCTCAACAGCCTAAGGATGGCTTTAATCCTAAAAAGAATGCAGGCATCCAGTATCTCCAATCCCCGCATTTACTAAACCAGGCTCATGGTGTTGGAATTGAGCCTGAAGCAACAAACATAAGGACCCTCTGAAAAAGTTACAATATATTAATTACTAATTGCCTATGCTCGCTTGTGGTTATGGATATTATAATCTTAGCTATCACTTGCTGTGAGCTTCCCCGGGCCCAGGTACTTACACTGATAAGCTCCTAAATCCTCACAATGACCCTATGGAGCAGGCGTGACAATTCCTGTGTTCTAGGCAGAGGTGCTGGCTCAGAGAGGCGAGTACCTCTTACAGTCAGTCAGGGTATATCCTCCAGAGCCTCCACTCTTTCCATATCTAAATCTACCCCAGATTCTCTTAAGGAGCATGGATTTTGTTTTTTCACTTCAGATTCTACTTTTTATTCAGTCCACTGGAAGGCCTGACTCCCACCATCTTCTGCCTCTGTGGGATGGAATGCCAGGCTCAGCAGAGACCAACCTTATGATTATGGCATAATCCCAAGACTCTCACAGAGAAGACTAGCCTTCTGAAAGGTGGCTGCCCTGAGATGAATGTCAGTTCCATCCCCTTCCTGCCTCGGTCATGGACTGCTTGGACTTCAGGTGGAAGCAGAACTGGGAAGTACCAAAGAACCTCCTCTCAAACTCTTATGGCAATAAGAGGGGTACAAGAGCATGATACCCTTCACCCTGGGACCCCATACACACCACATGGGTGCTGGAAGGGTGTGAATTCCCTTTTTGAACATCCAAAGTCTAAGGTCTTATTCCTGCAGGAAGAAAGTATTCTGTGTAGCTAGAGCCACAGGGGAAATCTACAAAATAGTGGGGCTGCCATTTCTGTTTGCAGCAGGACTCAAACTACCCCGGCCACATGTTCCCAGAACAATGGATTAGTTTGGGGGCAAGGATTGGCACCAGCTTGACTGTAGTCTGTGGGCCTGCGACAATTCTTCCTGCTGCCCCTTTTCTCTCCTTGTCCACTTGAGTGACTTCGTGCACTGGTCAAAGGATCCCAAGGAAGATCTGCTTAAAGCCAGCTTCCATGCCCTTCTCTCCTTACTAATTGTGCATGCACAACACACACACACACACACACACACACACACACACACACACACACCCCTTATTTCCTTACAAGATTAAAGACTTCATGGAGATTGAATCAAGAAAGATAACAAAGGTTTGTCCTAGAAAATCAGGTTAATGTCTTTACAAGCAGATGTAAAGGTGGTAACGTGTGACCAATACTTATCACATTTAGTCTTGGTGTGACCAACCCCACAATCTCCAAGTCAGAGCTGCTTTTACTGGAACAATTTTTCTCAAGGAGTGATTCCACCATCATCCTTCTCCAGAAAAGCCTCTGAAAACATCTAAATTGGCCAAGGGTGAGTCTGGCAGGTGGAGCTTCTAAGCTGCTTCATCTGCCCGTGCCCCTTCAGCACCAGGCAGGCAGACGTGCTCTGTATTCTTTCCCCAGCCCAGGCTGGACATCCACAGGGAGCTGTGTGGTTTCCATGCCAGCACCTGTCAGGCTGTCTCCCAACTCAGCCCAAACACCTGCAGTGGGAGGGGTTGGGGAGGGCAGGGAAAGGACAGACGAGGAAAGAGGGAAGAGCTGTGAGAGCACGTGAGGGTGTGTTTGAGGAAACCCCAGGAGATCAGCTTCCAACAGTGATTAATTTATTGAGAGAAAATAGATTCTCACTGCCAGCCACCAAGTCTGCAGTAGCTGACAATGAAGCAGTCAGTTCTGCTTTAAGGCAGCTCTGGTCCTGTGAGAAGGCAATTTGTGAGCTTTGTGCCCATGTACCAACAGGAGAGTGATTGTGGGAGCCAGTCCCAAGGTGGGAAGGGAGCCAGCCTGGTCCGGGAGCTGGAAGAATCCAGCCTAAGTGGGACGCAGGAACCAGAGGTGCAGACTTCCTATGGACTCTGCTGCCTGGCTGCACTGTCAGGGAGAATGTCCATGTGGCACCTCTGTGCTGAGTGTATGCACCAGACTGACTCAGTCACGGGAGGAAGGCTGAGGGCTGGGATGTTAGTACTCCATCTTCCTTTCTGACAGGCATAACATGATGGCTCATCAAATATGAAGCCACTCGTCTGTTCATTCAACAAAATATATTGGGCTTCTACTATGTCTCAGGCCCTGTGTTAGGTGCACAAAATAGATGCAGAACCTACCCTCCCAAAACTTACAGTTTAGAGAGGGGGACAGAAAATTAACTGACTGAGGAATGGGTTTCATCCAACTATTCTATAATTTTCATATGGTTTCAATATTCAAAGGGCACCAATTAGGACTATAAAATCTAAAATCGAGTAGACATCAACATCCTCTAGCTCGCTGTAATTGACATATGAGCAAACTAAAGCCCAGAGAAGTTGTATAACTCATCAAAGTTACACAGGTGGTGGGTGACAAAGGGGACTATAAAATTTCCATTCCTTCTTAAAATAATTTTCCTGCCACACCACCCTGCCACCATCCAAAGAGATCCAGTATGAATGATGTATATTGAACCTTTCTGAAGTATGTTCTTTGAATACCTTCTCTGTCAAATGCTCCATGAAAAAGAGTAAGCTAGGTTCAGAAAATGCCAGTACTGCATATTCCTTATGGAGGTTGACAGTATACATGACCATATTAAAGGCTCCGAAGTTTATGGGAAAGAACTCTGTTTATCACTGTTTAACCTAGGATTTCCCAAAGTGCTTTCATCATGGAAGCCCCTTTGTGGATATAACTCATCTTAACCCCACACACTTCTCCTCCTCAGATCTTTGGGAAACCCCAAATCAGTTAAGGTTCTGTTCATTTTGGACATCCAACCCTAGCTTTCTGGCTTTTCCTGTCTCCTTTTTCATGAAGGGGGCTTGGTTCTTCCCATCTAAGTTATATTAGATCTGAGTCCTGATTCTCCTTTCACTCTTCAATACTTTCCACATTTTTGGATAGCCCTTCTCCCTGGAATTCCGGAGTACCTTATTCTCTTGATTTTCCTACTTTGCTTTCTCTGAATTGCTTCTGAGATCTTTTCACCTTTCTGTCCCTCAGTAATTGATCTTCAATTTACTTCAGGCTTGCTTTTTCCTAAGTAGTCAAGGAAAAGACTTGAAACTTCACCAATCATCTCCTTATGAATAAATCACAAATCCAATAACTGACCTGTGACCTTTCTCCACCATGATTTGCTTCTCCAGCTAACAGTTCATTCATATATTCAAACAATACTCATTGCACACTAATGTACAGGCCATACTAAAGGCCACTCTCCCAGTAATCCCTGACTAGTCAATTCCACCAGTTAGAAAACTGTGGGATAAGGTTAAGTTCATGGGTTTGACCTCCATTGGGCCCATGAGTTTCATTCCGCCCACGACCATAAATCCTGGGCAATATTCTCTCAAATGGGTGTCCTTGGCAAGAAAGAGCAGGATAAGAAGGTGTGTCTGGTTTGGTTCCATTCGTCACCTTTAAAGGAAAAAAATAGTCAAAGTCTATACCCTGGGATTAGAGGCATCATTATATTAAGTATGTCCAAGTGACCATCAGCTCTTCCCCACATCAACCTTCTACCTAGTTTCCTCAGGTCCCAGATCATCCCCCTAAACACCTCCCTCTGCAAAGTCCCATAATTATTTTATTGGGAAGTAGCTAACGTTTGCTTTTATTCCTTTTTACTCATATGAACTTTTATTTCTATTAAGTGTCTTGTTTTCTTTTTATTCTCCTGACACTGTGGTTCTCGTGTTGCTCAGAGGTTTCATTTGGACCTGAAGAAATGAGAGAAGTGGCCTTAAACAAAATGTTTACTATCCAACAGTAGAATTATAAGCATTATGGCTCCTTTAACAAGAAGCTTTCTACCACCAGGCATGAGACTGGATCTGAATTTTGATTGCACACACACACGTGCACACACACACAGAGTGTTTTTCAATAGGAAGGAAAAACTCGTAAGTTTTTTATTTGCCATGATTTGCTTCTCCAACTAACAGTTATTCATGTATTCAAACAATATTTATTGAACATTCATGTATAGGCCACACTAAAGGCCACTTTCTAGTAATCTCTGTCTAGTTAATTCTACCAATTTCATTTCCTGATAAAAACTGAAAATTATTTTCATGGTATACCACTTATCACTCCTGCTTCTTCAGTCACCTTGGAATATCTAAAATAGAAGACAAACCACACTCAACACAGAGTCATTAGATGTGTCACAGAGAACACTACTAACACTCACACCAAACATTAATTTGAAGACCACATATAGGCAAAGAGAGTTCCTGGCCAGTCTTACTTCACAAAACTCATTCCCTTTGACTACCACCAGGGTTTTTATTTTATTGTAGATTCGGGAGTATGTATGCAGGTTTGTTACATGGGTGTATTTTGTAATGCTGGGTACATTTCATAGTGCTTTGAGTTAACTCATCACCCAAACACAGTAGCCAACAGGTAGTTTTTCAACCCTTGTTCCCTCCATCGCTCCTCTTTTGGAGTTGCCAGTGTCTATTGTTTCCATCTTTATGTCCCTTTGTACCCATTTTTTAGCTCCCACTTATAAGTGAGAACGTGGTATTTGATTTTCTATTTCTGTATTATTTCACTTAAGATAATGACCTCCAGCTGCATCCATGTTGCTGCAAAGAACATGACTTCATTCTTTCCATGGCTGCGTAGTATTCCATGGTATATATGTCCTGTCCTACATTTTCTTTATCGAATCCACTACTGATGGACACTTAAGTTGGTTCCATGTCTTCGCTACTGCAAATTAGTGTGTGATAAATACATGAGTGCAAGTCTCTTTTTGATAAAATGATTTCTTTTCCTTTGGCTAGATACCTAGTAGTGGGATTGCTAGGGATTCTAGATTCCTCTCCTGAGAGGGCAGGAAAGACTTGGAAGCACAGTTGCATCTATGCTCAGCCCCAGACATTCCCAAGGTGCCGTAGCATGAGCTAAAGCTTAGTCGGAGTCCTCCTGGGCTCAGCTCTGCCTGCTCTGGTGCCTCCCTCTCCTCTCCACTGGTGCCCATCCCACCTCCCTCCACTGGGCTCTGACCAGAGGAGAAAAAAGAACATCATCATTTCCACTGACAAGCACCATCTCACTTCTCTTCTCTCTCACTTTTCTTGTCTCTTAGAGCCCCATTCGTGCCCTCTAAGTTCCTCAAGGGCACCTCTGCCTACCCTTTCTCCAGCCCCTGCCTTTACCCCTGCATTACAGTCTTCTCACAAAGGCTTATTTTTCCTAATGTTCAGTCTACATTAGTCCTATCAATTCTTTACACCCACAGAAAGGAAGCATGCTATAATAGAAAGAACATAGCATTCATAATAAAGCAACATGTTCTGTCCTTTCCTTTTCTTTCTCCCAGAAGCTTCCTGCTTGCCTCTTCCCCATTTCTAAACCTTTCTAGACATAGTTAATCCCGAAATGAACAAGAGAGGTGGTGTGCTGAGATAGCTCATGCCCATCGCCCATGTGCCTTCTTTTCAAAAGACAATAGTGGGGACTGAATTCATGATGAAGTCCCCTGCTCCCTACACCAAGAAAACATGAGCCACAATGGGAGGCAGATGCTCCTGTCAGGATCACATGCTTCAAGCAAGATGTATCCCATATGGCTCGGGCTGAAGACGGCCCGGCCCTCCCCATCTTCTGCTGTTTGTGCCCCCCACCACACCCTCCCCTCCCTAGAACAAGCTCCAATCCTCCAGCAAGCCGGGCGCAAATACACCAGCCATCTCAAACACCCCGGGATTCGGGGAAAGTGTTAAGAAGGAATGTAAACGATACATACTAATTGCTGCTGTGACATAAGTTATAAATTAAATTAGATGGGCCAGAGTGTGGCACTCCCCTCCCCCTCAGCCTCCTTGGGAACATGTTGGGAGAACAAGCGTCTCACATAGAGGAAACCGACTTCTAATGAGCACCTTTGATACTTCAATAACTGGGCCCCTGGGTGCCTTGTGTCAAATGAACCCTCAGCTCTGTTGAGTGCTCAGGTTCCGGAGCATTCTAGGCTGGGTACAGGGAGGCGTCCCAGTCCCCGGGGGCTGTGGCAGACAAGCCTACCTGCAGCTCCTGTGCTTTTCATTAGGGTTGCAGACTTGAGAATGAGCACTTCGGAATCAGCCCTGCCTTAAGAAGAAGCTGGGAAGAAAGGAGGCAGTGAGCTTGCTAAATAACTGTGATGAAGCCTGCTATTGCCTTTTGTTGTGACTGCCCAGGAAATCTCTGTGCCTGGAGCAGAGCAGATGCTAAATGAACATTCGTTGAACAAATGAACGAATGAATAAATGAGGAAGAGAATGACTGAATCTGTTGCAGATCCCAAATGCCTTTGCTTTCTGCAGACCCAAGTTTTGTTGTTTTGTCAAAAATTGGTGTAGTGGGGGGTGCCTGAGAGGCCTTGCCTTTGCCTCTAACAATCCCTAAAACTGGCTGGATTTAACAGAATCCAGAAGCAGCATGTGAGAGTTGGTGCTGGTTGTTGTTTGGTAAAGTCAGAGTGCAGTGAGAACTAGGCCCTAAGTTTCTGTTTGTTTTTTCCCATAACTCCCTACTCATGAGGCAGTTCTCTGTAAGTCACTTATATTCTCATCTTCCTGCCCTCTCTGAGAGTTTCTTCCATGATGCAAGGCTAGAGCCATGTTTTTCACGACAGAGGCCAGAGATGGCATTGTCAAAGTTGTTCACTCAGCAAACATTATAGAGTGACCTCTGCATGCCTGGCACCGTGTGGTGCTCTGGGAATCCATCAATGAATAAAACATAGCCACTAACCTCAGGGGGCTTCCAGTCTAGTGGGGAGATGGCAAGAACAAAGGTAACTAGAGTTCTTGACACCGTGCAGCCCTCAATGCCCTGGTTGTCTCTGTAGGACCATGTCAGAGACCCTTCCACTGATGGCGCATATGAAGCCAGAGAGGACCAGAGGCTTGAGCCTGGAGTCTTCTCCCGGCTTCTGCCTAGCGCTCTTTGTTCTTCACCAGGCTACTACACAACATCTTGGCCACCCAGGGGGACCCCAGGGAGTAACACACTGCCTCTTCACCACCTCCCTTCTCGCTAAAACGTATCACAAAGAGCCCCTCTTTCCACAGGGACACCAGGTAGCATGGCGGATTCCTTAATCTACCCTGTTTTTTTCCCCCATTGTTTTCATCTATATAAATCCAAGGTTCTAAATACCTCTTAGATTGGAGGTCTGCAAGCTTCCAGGGAGGGAAATGATGCTGGGAGCAGGGCCATTTGCACGTTTTCATTAACGCGGGCTGTGGCTGGCCAGGCTGCCAGCTCCCCTGAATGCGTGTCTTCCTGGGGTGATAGAGAATCAATTGGCTTGATGCAACTTCTGGATCCTTGTTACAACCCTGGCTTGGGTCCCGTGGAGGCCTTCAGACAGACATCAATAACCTTGCCTCTCACTGCCTTTATTGGCCTCGATGCCGTCCCATTAGAATGCACCAATATTTATGTACATTTTAAGGGCACTGCCAACAGCAGCATTTTAACAGGGTGGCCAGGCAGGAGGGGTGAGGGAAGCCTGAAGGCTGCATTTTCTCTCTCTCACTGTGCTTATTCAATCTACAGGCAGAGGGTTTCTTTCTCACTAAGTCCTTTTCTCCTATACCTGAGGCCTCGGTTTCCATTACTACCCAGAGGCTCAACACTAATAGGCAAAATTTGTTGAGAATCCATCATAGGCAACACACACTATTTTCCATGATTCATTGTTTCATGTAATTGTCACAGCATTCAGTAGGATAATGGTATTGCTGCTTAACAGATAGATAAGTCAAGGCTCAGAGCTGGTAAGTAAGCTCAAGGTCACACAGGCATAAGCAGGTTTACAGGCAAAATTACAAGTTCACATAGAAAGAACCATGGTTTTGGCTTAGATCTGGGCCCAAGCTATGTAGTTTTATTTGGTTACATTGCCTTGGATTTTTATAACTCAATAAACATAATACATTTTGATTGAGTACCTACTACGTGTAGGGTACTGTTATAGGGTCTGAAGTACTGAAGTCACAAAGACAGATGAGGTCTCTGCTTCAGTGTCTGGACATCATAAGACAATCAACAAATGTTTAAACAAGAAAATATGATCTGGTGATGAGTGTACAGAGCACTAAAATAGACTGTTGTGACAGTGAGTGATGGGGTGTCTACTTTTCGATGGGGTGGCCAGGAAAGTCCTCTTGAGAAGGTGACATTCACACTGAGTCATAGATAGCAAGAAGGAGCATTCCACATGACTCTCAGAAGACATAGCTCAGTCTCCAGGTGGGAATAAGCCAGGTGGGTTTGAGGACGTGAGTGAAGACCCGTGTGGCTGCAGCAGAGCAGTTGGGAGGATGAGAGGTGGTGAAGTGGGTACAGAGCTAGGCAAGACTGGACCCCCTTGGCTTTGGTTCCAGGGGAGCCACTCAGGTTTAAATTTGATTGTAATAACAAGTCACTGGATTTGATCTGATATAATTATTTAATGTTCCCTCTGGCTTTGAGTGGAGAAGTATTAAAGTAGAACAAAAGAGAAACAGGTGGAGTAAGTTAGGAGACTATGGTGATGGCAGCTGAGGGAAGGATGGGATCACTGAAGGAGGGGAGAAGTTTGAACACATTCTAGATAGATTTGAGGAGGAAACATGAGACTGGCTGATGGACTGGATATGAGGTATGAAGCCAGACGAATCAAGAAAACCTGCTAGGTTTGGGACCGAATCAGCTTGATGAGTCATGGTATCATTAGTTAAAATGGAGAGTGGAGAGTGCTGGACAAAGAATTTGTTGGGAGAAGTTAAGAGTTCTTTGGCGCCATTTTAAACTGGAGATGTTAATCAAACATCTTTATAGTAAGCAGTTGGATAGCACCATGGACAGCGTGCAGCTGAGAAGGAAGTCCAGTCCTATCCTAGCCACATCTTAACACCCAGCAGCAGAGCGGAGCAAGGGGGCCCTGCAGAGCAGGCTGGGAAACGCAGACCACCGCTAGGAGAAAAACCTGGAGAAAGGGATGTCAAGGAAGCTGAGCGATCAAGGGTTTCACAATAATAATATCGATGATGCTGATAATTATAAGAGGAGGAAGAGGAAGGTAGTAGTAGTAACAACAAAGAACTTATATGACAGGCACAGCTGTAAGAGTTTCCTCTGTTTTAACTAACTTTACTTTTCACAACACACCTAAAAAGGAGGAGATATTGTTATTCTCTGCACTTTGTAGATGAGACAACTGAGGCACAGAGAGGCTACTCAAAAGTGAAATCTCTGGTCTCTCTACCCCCAGTGTTCCTTAACAAGCCAGACCCAGCTCCTTCTTTCCATGCCCTAAAAATCAGCTTCAGAGCCTCAAACAGGTACTGATTGAGTTCTCGGTAGGTCCTGTCCTTTTTCAGCCCCGAACCTGGTTTATTAATGTCTTTGTCGGTTTCAATGCTCAGATCGGGGAAGCCTGCTAGCTCAGCTGACAGACAGGCAGCCTGCAGCTGTGGAGAGTAATCAGATTTCTTATTTTTGCTCTATTCTCCAACACAAACCTTTTTCTTCAGGCTCATTCTCTCCCTAGCTGCGAAACCCATCGTGTGATATTCCCACATGCATTCCATTTCAGGAGGGCTGTCCCATGCCATCCTGAAACGGCTCCAACTCCTGTCTCAAGACTCATCCAAGTCTCACCTCCTCTGAGTGCCTTCTTCAATAAGGATACCCACATTCATCTCTCCAATCCCTCAGAAATTATTTCATATATAATTAATTTTCATTCTTAATTAGGTTCAATTCTGCACTTGGCGTTGGCAAAGTAGTTGGGTTCCCATGACATACTCCACGGTCAAAATACTATTACCAGAGGTGGAAGTAACAATGAATGGAGCAAAATATATCCTTGGGTGTCAGGAAAGGGGATAAGAGGAAAAAAATGAAATTAGATGCCAATTAACCTTGGGGCAGAGACATGCAAGACCAGGGGCCACTGAGAAGAGCAAGGGAAAACAGCCTGGGTCGGGGCACTCCAGGGCTGGGAAAAGACCAGGCTCTCTGTCCCTGGCAATGCTTGGGACATGGTCTTGCACAGCTAGACATGGCTCTGGCTGGACCTCCAGAGAGGAGGCACAGGGGCCATCTAGGAATTAACCTGCTCTTGTCACATCCTTCCAAGATTGACCAAATATATTTGAGTACGGTACCTGCCCTAGCAATGGTTAATATAATTGGAGAGTGACTCAAGTCCCCTTCACCTATTTTTCCGTCTGCCTTGGGTCTGAAGTTTGCACAGCTGAAGAATAAAGCCTTTAGTTTTGCAGCTACAAACAAGTGAGCTCACTTTCCCAAGCACAGTTGAGAGAACACCATGGGCAAAGATGAGTCTCACCGAGGGCTAAGCAGGAGTAAGCAGTGGAGAGGTGGCCAGAGGAGTTATTGCCCTGAATGGATCCACTCACTGGGGAGAGAGAGGAAGGTCTCATGAAAAGGGCAGTGGGAGACTTGGGAAGAAGTGTCATGAACTCCAGAGGCCATAGAATAGACCCTACCTTCCTTTAAGGTGTGCAGACAAACAGAGACAAATAGGGTAAAGAGGGACTATTTATTATACATTGCTCTGTGCACTGGTGAGGACCTATGCAGGAAGCCAACACCACAGGCAGGTAGAACCACATCAGTCCTGCTTCACAGAATTGGGAATTCATTCATTCATCCAACAAATATTTATCACACATCTACTCTGTACAGCCACTGTTCCAGGTGCTTGAAATACACCATTGAGGACAACAGACAGACTCTGCACTTGTGAAGTTATTCAAGTGACAGGACACAGACAATAAACTACTAACATGATAAACAGTTGCAAACTATACAGAATGTTAGAGGTAATGAGGACACAGTTTTTGAACAAAAGAGACTTATTTCCTGAAGTACGAAGCTTCCTACTGCTTCATCATACACAATCCCAGCTTTCTCTCTGTTACCTCTTCAGGAGTCTCTGAGGCTGGAGTAGCCACGCTTCTCACTTTTCTTTTATTTATCAAACACCCTCCTTCATCCACCTGTCTCTCTTGTAGCCTGTACTACACGTGTGTTGGACACAGAGAAGGTGCCCAATCACATGTGTGACATCAAATTAACTATAACAGTTTAGAAACACAAACTGTCTACCAACAGAAATCCTCTTCTAAGACGATCTGTTTACCTGTTTACCAGGGCCCTGGAGCTCCATCTCCATAGAGCATCCCCTGTGTCACAGGTGGGAAATGTGGTTATCCAAGGAGACCTGGATGATTAATTTCCCTCCCTCCTCCTAGGTCTCCCAGAAGCCCAACTGTATGCTGTCATTCACAATGGTTCCTCTCCTGGCCATTCCTGACTCAGAAGAGGGATAGGGGTGAGGCAAACACTGTTCTACAGTTGACTGTTCTAAAATTTGCCACATAGGACTGAGAATGCTTTGATCTCGTGTCTATAGCCGTACCACCCCGAATGTGCCCAGTCTCATCTGATTTGATCTCATTTCCAGCAATGTGTATACATGCATGACACAGAGAAGTCAGCCTCCTTCCGTGTGTCCAGCACTAGGGATAATGGGCAGTAACTTTCTGTACAATAAAATCATGGAACATGCTGAAGTACATTTCCACTGCTCTCTTGCCCCTAACTTATTCGTATATATAACATCAAATTCTATAAAGACTTAGATGAGGAATGCCTTTAAATTTAGCGTATGTTAAAAAATGGAAGAATAAGCCTTCAAAATCTGATGTTTGCATGTGCCAGAGTTCTGTGAGGCTCACCCCTGGGATACTTTCTCCTTAGTCATGTTGTATTTTTGTCCAGTTTTACCCATACCCTCTCTTCAGACACCATCTCTCTGCCAATGGCTCAGAGACTAATATTTGCAGTCTAGAATTTTCCTCTCAGTCTTACAACAAAGAACCATACAGCATCCCAAGGGATATCCTTACTTGGTTGACCTCCAGGCTCTTCAATAGCCCACAACCAGAACAAACTCACAGTCTCCCTGTCATCACTTCTGAACCTGGACCTGTTCCATCATTCTTTATCTCACTAGAGATAAAGCATCATCACCCTTTGCTTTATCCCCATTCAGTGGCTCAAGCCGGAAATCCAGGCTCTGACCTCCCTTGTTCTTGCCCTTCGTATTCAGTCTATCCAAAGTCCTAACAATTTTGCATCCATGTAAATAAATTTTTGAATTTCACTCTGTTCCCTGTCCAATCAGATCCCACACTGCAATCAGAGGAAATTCTAAATTCAAATAGTGCCATCTCTATGTTTAAATTACTCTAGTACTTTTCTGTTACTCTAAGAATAAATACCAAAATCCCTATGGGCTCAATTGTGTTCTCAAAATTCACATGTTGAAATCCTACCCTGCCCAGTATTTGGAATGTGATCTTGTTTGTAGATAGGGGCTTTAGTGAGACAATTAAGTTAAAGTGAGGTCATTGGAGTGGCCCTAATCTCCTATGGCTGATGTTCTTATAAAAAGAGATTAGGGTACAGTCAGGCAAAGAAGGCCATGTGTAGACACAGTGAGAAGAAGACATCTATAATCCAAGGGGAGGAGAATCAAAGAAACCAACCCTGCTGACACCTTGGTCTCAGATTTATAGCCTCCAGTACCATGACAAAGTAAATATCCATGGTTTAAGCCACTCGGTCTGTGGAACTTCGTTATGGCAGCCCTAGCAAACAAACACATCTCTTGTATAACATCCTCTTGGCTTTTGTGGTGGTTTTAAAATATGTCTATGAGTTTTTTAATACTCCCCCTTCAAAAGGTGGAGCTCATTCTTCTCCCTTTGGGTGTGGGCTGCACCTACTGGCTCCCCTCTAACAAGTAGAACATAGTAGAAGGGATAAGGTGTAACTTCGAGATTAGGACATAAAAGGAATTAAGGCTTCCTGCTTGCTCTCCTTTTTGGATCACTTGCTCTTGGGGAAGCCAGCTGCCGTGTCGTGAGGACTCTAAAGGAGCCCAGTGGAGAGTCCACATAGTGAGGGCTGAAGCCTCCTACCCACAGCCACGTAAGTGAGAGCTCCTGTATATAGATCCTGGGGTCCCAGACAAGCCTGCAGGTTATGGCAGCTCTTGCCAATGTCTTCACTGCAACTTCAAGAGAGACCCTGAATCAGAACTGCGCAGCTAAGCTGCTCCACAATCCCGGACCCACAGAAACTATGAGATAATAAATGTCAGTGGTTTTAAGGTGCTAAATTCTAGGGCAATTTATTATGCAGTAATAGATAATTAGTACAGCTTAAGTCTATTCTTCCAGGCTTGTCATTCATCACTCTTGTCCTGCTCTCTGTGCTCTGGACTCATTTCCTTTCTTGCTGGTCCTCAAACTCCCTATGCTCCTTAAACCCCTCCTTCTAGAATGCACCCCTACGTTCTTCCTTATTTGAGTCCTACTCATTCTCTTGATCGCTTTCAAGCATTAATTTTTCAGAGAAGTCTCTGACTCCATTCCAGTAATATGTTTTTATTAAACTATGTTCTTTTCCTGCAGAACACTTTCCTCAGTTCATTGTTATTTGTTCATTAGGGTGATGATTGGATTGATATCTATCTTCCTCACCAGATTTCAGGCTCCTCAAGGCCAGACACGGTGCTATTTTTACTTATCTTTGTGTTTCCAGTTGCCTATATAATATAGTCATTGAATACATAATTGTTGGATGGAGGGATATATGGATGAATGAACAGATGAATATTAGCCAATATGAGCATAGGAGCAAGTCCTTCATTTCAGAATTGTGCTTCTATTTAATCTTCCGGTTGCAGGATCTTCTGTGAATTTACAAATACTGTTAACCAATCTGTAGCTACACATGAGTGAACAACGCTCAGAAATCTGTACATGATTTGCTCATTTTATGCCATTAAGTGAGACTTCCTCTAGTATTTTTTTTTTTTTTTTTTTTTTTGTCAACACTTAAGGGCTCAATCTAGAACAGATAAAAGGGTAAAGCACCCACAGGTAAATGGGCGGGCTAGCTCGGAGTGTCATTCCTCCTTTTTACAGCTGTAGGATACGATTAGAGAGGTTTAACAAGTGGAGAGCAGGGTGGGCAGGGATAAAATGGGCAAGGCCAGTCCTCTGGACTGGAGGTATCCTGGCTGTGCCGATGGTACACTACAAATAGTTTTGCCTTAATTGATGAGCCTTGACAAAGAAAGCCAAATAAAAACATTGGTTACAAACTGGATAATCCTGCCTAGCACAGACAGTAATACACAGAGCTCAGTACCTGCCTGAGACAGAAACCCTACAGGAGAAGGCCCTAATCCATTTTAAAAATGAATATCATAATTTTAAACGAAAATAAATGCTTTTAAATCCAATAACTTTGTTAAGTCAAACTATTTAGCTGCACTTAGGCTGGTTTGGCCTAATTTAAATTTGTGTTGTTTGTGAGTGTACTTTATGAATGACATTTCTTTAAAAGAAAAGAAAACCAGAAACCTGTTTATCCCAAGCCTCTTTATCTCAGGCTATTTTGCATGTATATGTATGTACATATATCTGTAATTTCTCCCTAGGACCAGCAAAGTCAGGCTTGAGAAGAGCTTTTATTCATTATTTAATCAAGGAAAGAGCTTTAACTCAAACAAGAGCAAGGTGGGGAGGGGGAGGGGGCAGAGCATCCAAGCTGCAGTGAAAGAGGCTGGCCAAGAGAGAACATTTTTATAAACAGACTCTTGAGATAAAAACCTGAACAAAGAGCAACAAACAGCTCCTTTCTACATCTTTTTTTCCCCCTTTCTTTCTTGAAGCTCCTGACAGACTCAATTCCCTTCCTGCATAATCTCCTCTCATTTTTTTCTGGAGCAATGTCAGTGTTCTGAATACAGAAATACATCACCACTTGTTTCCCCTTAAGGTTGCTCATTCCTATGGCTGCAGACAAAGGCTGGAAAGTCCCCGCCCAGCCCCCCAACAGGTTGACTGTGCCTTCCACCTCACTCCCAGCCCCATTCTTTCCTTCTTTACTGCACTGTGATTTCAAGTCCTGCAACTGTGTGCCCTTATGGATCCTTCCCCTCAACTGAGATGGGTTTCCACGATCTAATTAGCTCTGTAACGAGCAAATCGTGGCAGATATTCAGCCTCAGTTCCACTTCGGAGGGCACAAGGGGACTCGACCCTGCTATAGGCCTGATTCAAGCCCAGCTGACCCTCCTGAGCTGCCACCAAATGCCAGGCCTCATGCCAGCACCATCCCATGTGAACCTCACAATAACCCGGGGAAGTGGGCCACTCCCATCCTCATTTTGCAGGTAAGGGGACTAAGGCTTAGAAAGGCAGCTTCGTGTTCATGGAAGGCGTCCTGACTTCAGAGTCAGCCCTGCCTTTCCATCATGAGAACCTCTTCAACTCTACCCTGGGTTTCTTGCCTTCCCCACTGAAATATTCCCCCTGAGAACATCGTTTTATGGTCTGAACCTACCCTCTGTATCTCTCTCATTAGCTGGACCCCATTCCCTCCTTTAACTTCCATTCATTCCATAATCCCATAACTATGTATTGTGCATCAGTGTGTGAGCTGGGACACTACCCCAGTGGCACTTATAATCTAGGTTAGGAAGACAAACACGCCACATGTTAGGTGGCGCTCTGTGCCAAGTAAGGAGAATGCACTGAGCAGAGTACAGAGGATAGAGTGCTGAGGGTGGGGGGAAGTCTTTGCCCTTCCATATGGCAGGGCCGGGGAGGCCAAATCGAAAAGGTGACACTGAAGAGCACACATGAAGGAACTGAGAAATTCAGCAGTGGGGAAAGAGGGTTCTATGCAGAGGGGACAGTGAGTGCAAAGGTGCTGATGTCCTTGGCATGCCTGAGAGACGGTGAGAAGACCAGCGGGCAGGGGCAGGGTGGTCAAGGAGGGTTGAGAGGTGAGGCTACAATGGAAAGAGCAAAGCCAGTGGGAAATAAGAGGTGGTATCGGGAGCGACAGGAGGCAGAGCCTGCAGGCCTTCTATCATAACGACTTTGGTTTTTACTCTAAGTGAGCTACAAAGTTATGGGAAGGTTGTCAGCAGAAAAACGGTATAATCTAACCTGATCACTCCAGCTGCTGTGTTAACAATAGACTGGGGGTGGGGAGGCAAGATCAGAAGGAAGCAGGAAGACCAACTAGGAGGCACCACAGCAGCCCAGGCGCAAGGTGATGGAGACAGCGGAAGTGATAAGAAGTGGGTTGATTTTGGAGCTGCTTAAAAGGTGGAGCCAGCAGGGTTTGCTAATGGCTTGGAGGCAGGATGTGAAAAAAAGAAGAATCCAGGCTGACTTCAAGATTTTAGCCTGAGTAGCTGAAAGAATAGAGTCACCATTATGGAGAAAGAGAAAACAGTGAAAGGAAGAGAAGTTGTTTGAGAAAAGAGAAAGTGAGAAATCGTATGTGGGAGAGTCAATGGACAGGGAAGACAGAGTGGCATTGCCCGCCGGAGCTGAGGGCTCATTTGAGGTTTGTGACCGTAAAGTTTAATGTAACATCATGGATTTTTTTTTCTCCTCTGGCCATTTTCAGTTGCATTCGTGCAAGTGTGGAGTAGGTGGAGAGCTGGCTTTAACTGAGGTTGGAGATTTGCCAGCCAGTGCAGTGGAAGAGGCTTGAGAAAGTGAATGCGCTGATGCATAGAGAGATGATAATAACCAGTGAGGGCCAAGCAGGCTACGGAGGGGCAAGGCAAGATGAGAGAGGGACAGTTAAAGTTGGCAGGCAGGACCCATGGGCTATTTGGGTAAGGTGGAAGTTGTTGGAGTGGGGATACAGAGGAGTAAGCTGGATGGACAGAAGGTGGTGGTGGTCAGAGACCGAAAGGCTTACAACAGAGATTGTGGAAGGGTGAGAGAAACCAGGAGCAAAAGGTTCCAGGGAACGAGTATGGGAATGGGCTTCTTCCTATACTCATACCCTGGACCAGAATCATCTTCCCTGATAGCTACACACCTTGGCCTCAGTTCCTTCTCTTCAGCTTGTGTGCATTTCCAAGAATCCTCTCCCCTCCTGGTATTTATATCATTAACTAATACAAATTTGCCTTCTATCCCCCTCCCCATTGGCTTCCACTTGTATTAGTCTGTGTCCTCCAAGACCCAGAAGGATTGAACACATGAGACCTTCATCAAGGGAAGTATCTACATGAGAGGGAATGGGGAAGGAGTAGGTAAGGCTGGGACAGCTGCCAGACTACCACAATTCCAAGCGAAAGGTGCGGCGGGCAGGTTGGGTGGAAGCATTCTAGATAGCCATGCAGTCCAAGGAAGGCTCAAAGGTTCGGCAAGGCTGTCAGTGAGTCCTCTAGTTAAAGGTAACTGTCAGAGGAGTTCCTGTCCTAGGAATAGCTCTGTCTTAGCCTCCCTGACACATCCAGTCATGGCTGAGCTAACACAGCAATGGGTTTCACAGTCCAGAAGCTTTCCCCATGGTCAATTATGCTGCCCATACTTAGAGTTATATGAAGCACCTTCTGACAGATGCCACACTATTGCAGCTGTGGGACCAAGCTCGGGAGTGGGATCACTGCTCTTAAACTCACTATCCTGAGCTTTTTAGCCCTTTGCTAAGATCTGGGTGCTGATATCGTCTCGAGAGAAGCAAGTAGGCAACATGCAGCCCCCTGGTTTCCTTCACTCTCCACACTGACTTAACTTCTGAGAAGTTTCTGTGTCTTTGGAGAGGCTGCACTGTACATGCTACCTGCCAAGCTCATGCCCAGCCTCCACTGTTCAAACAGGCAGAAGCCAAGCTTGGAGAGGATGAGGGCACAGTGTTCCATACATCAGCTGACCATGGAGGTAGGATCAGGGGCCCTCTTGGGTCCCATTTGTCACTCCTCTGCCCACACTAGCAGACTCCAGGTCTCCACTGAAGGGCTATTTTCTTCCATTTGTTTAGTATTCTTCAAGACCCACCAGATTCTCTGTCTCACATTTTCTACTCATTGACACCTGAAAATTCAGCCTTCACAAAATCTTACCTCACTCAAAGCCTTCGTCCTCCTACCCAAGCCTCATTTCTCAGGCCTGCCATCCAAATAAATACCCACCTTCAGCCCCTGGCAGTTTGCATTTTCACCACAAAATGCACCCTTGACTTCTCTTTGCCTCTGCAATTCCTTTCACTCCACATCCTCCACAAGGCCTAGCATGTCATTTTTGTGCTACCTCTCAAAATCCCTGTCCTTTTATGCCTGCTGCCAAAACACTGGCTCATGTTCCAGTTATTCCCCTCCACAACACAACCTATTGCTTTTTGCCTTTGCTGTTTCTTTTTTCATTTTCATTTTCTTTCCTTCCCTACACTTTCTCCCTCTTGCTGTGCTCCTGCCTCTCACGATTCCTGTTCCTGCTCTCCTCTCTTCACCATCAAAATGGATCTCACAGACCCACTTGCCCCACCCACCACTGCTTCTCATGGTGGCCTTGAATAAGTCCCCAGTACATTACCATCAAAATAGCCTTCTCCTAGAAAAAACAAGACAAACAAAAAACACTTTCCAAAGGCAGGGCCATTGACAGCAAAGTCTTACGCCAACAAGTCCCAGCTCCTTAACCCCAGCTGGCTGGCATAGTTCACACTGGATGCACCCACAACAAGTGGGGCTTTTGGAGGCTAGGGATGAGGTTAGAGTTGGGGAAATAATAAAGTGGAATGTGGCTTCTATGGGGGAGGGAGAGTTTACCCACTAATGAGTGGCTGAGCCTGAACCCAGACAGAGTGACACTCAATTCACCATTCTTTCAATTGTATTAACAATGCTTCTGATTAAGAAGAAATTCCAGCATTGGGTGAGAGCAGGGTTTTCAGCCACTCTGGAGAGCTGGAGGAGGAGCAGCACCAGGGAGTTGGTTAGCAATGCAGCCTCTGGGACCCAGCCAGACCTACTGAGTCACAATGTGCATTTTAACAGGATCCCCAGGTGATTTGCATGCACATTAAAATATAAGAAGAACCAATCAGAGAACTTAAGCCACATCTCCTTTCTCCAGGTTAAAGGCTCCAGAACACAGATATTTGGCAGTCAATTTATAGTGGAGTGCAAAGAGCTCTCTGTAACGCAATAGATGCTGACAGACTGATTAAACAGTCTTGTCCCTCAATTATTTTTGTCTTCTTTAAAGGGCAAGTCAAATTACTCGTTTTCCAGGGATGTTTTTTTTCCAAAGGAAGATACTCTAAGGGTGACTCTGAGACACATTCTGTGGTCATTGTATCTTCCATGTGTGCCTAATGACCACACACTGGGACCATGCTCTGCAGTTTAGGAGCCTGCGCTTGGTGAGGAGCAGCGAGCAAATACAGGCAAATCAGAGGCAGCTCCTCAGCTCTGCCCCGCCCACTGAGATGCCTGTTCAGGGCCCCTAGCTATTCTTAGACTGACATGCCGCCTCTGAGTTGTCACCCAGTCAGGATTCTTTGTGCTCCAAAGAGAGTCCCAGAAACATTGGTTTTTGGATCCATGAGCACCTTCCAGCCCCCAGACCCACACACAGGAAGAAGGGCATCCTTGGCAGGTGCCAGGCAGCCTGGACCCAGACTCTCAGTAGATGAGGGGCAGGAAAATGACTATGGGGAGGAGGCAGTGTCTGGTTATCCCATGCTGAAATGGGGTAAAGAGTCAGAACACACCGGAAGCAATCCTACCTCTAGGCACAGCAGGTGTGTGTGTGTGTGTGTGTATACAGAGCAGTTACCAAAAAGAGCTTCAAGGAGGAAAACGTTTCCATCCGAATGGCAGTATCTGCACTACAGTGCCACAAGATTTGGGGTCAGATGTGGATGCACCTGCCCAATACACATAGAAAAACATGTGGAGCCATTAAATGTTCCTCATTTTCGGAATGTTCTGGATCAATACCAAATGAGGATGTAGATATCTTTCTGCTCAGGGTAAAACTGTGCTTGAAACACACAAAATCCTTTGGATCTGCCACCATTTAAAAAGCACTGTTATTCCTAAAGTTTTCAGTTTGCTACCACAGACAGTTTCCTGCTCAAATATAGTAATCCAAAATATCCATCCACAATTCTTAGCATCTGCTCTATAGAGAACACCATATTTCAACATTCCACGAAAATTTTTTAAATAAAAGAAGGAAGGAAAGAAGTAAAAAAATGGAAGGGAGGGAAGACCAAAATAAGTATTCTCTAAGAGTAGTTTCTTCTCTGATAGGCTAATAATATATAAACTTTAAAAATATTTACATTGGCAGATTCTTATGTTGGTTAATTGATAGTCTACATATTTTCAGAAGGCAGTTGGCAAAAGCAGGTGAACACAATTAGTAATGCACTCATTATAGATCAATTTACTGTAAAGGTTAATAGCTCTTTGTTTATAATAAGAACTCTACTAAGCCTTCTGTGAACTGTGATCTTCCTTTGCACTCTGCAAACTTTAATAGTTTTTCCTATACCTCACACAGTTCTTGGTTCAGAGGCATCATTCAATTAGAAAAAGTATCCAGTGAATGAGTAAATCAATGTTTATGTTTCTATGAAAACTTCTTAAATGTATACAAGAATATTTGAATTTCATATGTCCTGCATTTTACAGCTAGGGTAGGGTCTAGGCTCAGTTAACACTTGCTGTACTGGTGATTTTAATTAAGATATAAATATGATCATTCACCAAATAAGTCAGAACAGAAGCATTTCTTAAACTACTAATCAATAAACCACCCAATAGAAAAATGAGCAAAAGATATGACAAGGTAAATCACAAAAAAGAAAATATAGATGACGAATGAACAGATGAAAAGATGTTCCCCAAACAAGCCATCAGAAAGTGCAAATTAAAACACCCAGAAGACACACCATGTTTAACCCATCAGATGCACAGCAGTCAGATAAAATAGCATAGCGTATAGGGGTATAGGATCTGAAGTCAAGCTGAGCCTAAATACTGGCTACCACTTGCCAATGTAGGCCCCAAGACAAGGTTCTTAACCTCACTAAGCCTGCAGAGGTTTAATAATATTAACACCCACCTTCTTGAGTTGTTACAACCATTAAATTATTTCATACACATAATGTTCAGAACATGCCAGACAGAAAGTAACTGCTTGATAAATTCAGCATCAAATGTTGAAGAACATGGAGGAGCAGATACTTTTGTATACTGTTGGTTGGATTACAAACTAATACAGCCACTTTGGAAGGTAATCCAATGGCTTCTATCAAAATTAGAAGTAGGCGTATCCTATGACCCTGCAATCATTTTGAGTATCTACTCTTGAGAAACTCAAGAGTATATTTGGTTCATTTGCATGCCCACTGCAGCATAATATATAATAAAAATATCTGAAAAATTACTAAATAGGGGAATGGCTAGCTGTAACTGTGAATATTATGTAATACTTTAAAATAATAAGGTAGATTTCTAGGTACTGATGTGGGATGATCTCCAAGAGGTTTTACTGAGTGAAAATAGCAAGTAGTTGCATAATATATAGAGCTGTGATATTGTTCATGTACAGATTACATACAAAACCACGTATATATACAGTTTTGACAATATATTGAGTATATATATAATATATATTTGAGTGTGTGTGTGTGTGTATATATATATATATATATATATATATATATATACGTATATATGTACACTCAATGGAGAAGCAATACAATACAATGGTATTGTATTGTGTATGGTAGTCAGAGAGGACTTTGTGTTATTTTATTGTTTGCAATGCATTCCTCTATTATTTATATAATTAAAATGCAGTAAAGGGGGAATAAAGAGTTAATGTTTAATGGATATAGAGTTTCAATTTGGGATGATGGAAAAGTTCTGGAAATGGATGGTGGTGATAGTTTCACAACCCTGTGGATGTCCTAAGAAGTACACTAAACTGTACACTTAAAAATGATTAAAATGTTAAATTTTATGTTTTGTGCATTTTACCATAATAAAAGAGTTGTAACTTAATTGAACATCCTTTGTACTATAACATGTGACACGAGGAAAACTTTAGTCAAAGGTTTAGTCTGTGTCACAGAGTACAAAACTTGATGAGATTTAAGTTGAGTCCTTAAAGTCATGCAGGATTTGGGTCTAGAAAGCTTGGTGGACAGAGCTGAGGCTTGGAGAAGGAGAGGCACTGGGGAGTGGTACATCTGCCTAGAGAAGGATCGTCTGGAAAAAAGATGGGAAACAAAATTAGGTAGATATTCAGTGGAAAGTCAAGCAGCGCCCCATTGCTGAAACTTGGCCCTGATCTGCCAAGAGAGAAGGTAATTCCCCCAGCTCCTCCTTCCCCCTTTCTCCAGTCAAAAGCCCTGTAGAGATGGTTTCACCAACGGGGAGGAGCAGGAGAGGTGATGCAGAAGGAGAATAAAGGGTCATAAAAAGTAGAATCTCCTAATGGCTTAAATTTTTACGACAGCAGCTCCTCCTTCAAAGAGCTGCCACGCACCTGGAGGGAGCTTGATTTCCTTCTGAGAATATGCCTTTCAAGTAGATTAAAAACTATTTTCATGAGTTGCGGCTGTTTACATGCAAACCTGTCATTCAGATGATGTGTGCTTTCACAGACGCCCACAGAGGCTTATCAACAGCTCCCTTCTTCTTTTGGGATAATTTCCTTTAGGTTCCTATGCAGTATGTCTGGGCAGGAGGTGGGGCCAGAGCAAGAGTCCAGAGTCTCCTCCAGCTGGGCTAAGGGCAGGGTGGTCTCAAATGTGAGCGTCTGGTGTGAGCTCTCCTTGAGACAGGCAAGGCTTACCCTTACCTGCAGATACAGCAACTTCCCATGGTAGCTGGTTTTCCTGCCATCCATTCTTCAGTACTGAGGCCATGCTCTCAGAGATAGAAAGACTTTCTAGAGAAGAGCAGCTGACTTCAGGAAACTGAAGGAGGTATAAAGCCTTGAACTTAGCCACTGTAAACCCCAAATTCTAGAAGAAATTTTAAAATGTAGCTAAATTGAATTTTAGGGATTTTTGCCAAAAATTAAAAAGGAAGAAAGACATTAATAAACCACCATGATCTAGAAGTTACACTGTTTTCTAAGGCTTATGAAATTAAATGTAAGTGTTCTCTACATTGAAAATTGATCTAAATTCTAGAAAGATAAAAATATGGTTTATGAGCCTTTGGAAAGAAAAAGTTGGTCCATTCAAAGCAGCATAAGACAAAAACAGATGCCAAACCAATGGTGTGTGTATGCATATTTGGCTGAAGTAGTTAAACTGGTCTTAGGTAAATGCCATATTATAATATGTCCATACCAAATGCCATGGATCCAATGTGTCTTGATTTCAGCAAGACTTTTAAAATAATGTCTCCTGAACAAAATGGAAAACCATGGCCAGGATATTAACAAATACAGGCTAACAACAACATTGCCCCAAGATTACTACTTTGATAAAGCTAAGTTTCTTCATCTATATAATAAAAAGGTTGAATTAAATATCCACTAAGTTCTTTTCCACTTCTTCAGCCTGTGACTGTATTACTTCAAGGAAGTTCTCAAAAGGCATTTCCCAAGATTTTTCAAGGCCAGGTCCTGATTTATATAAAAATGTAGGAGATGTGCTTACCAAGCCAGAGAGCACAACAAGGGGAAGTACACTTAAGGCCTAGAGGATAGAGTTAGCATTGAAAGTTACCCAGTCTATCCCCCAGCCCCCCATCAAAATCAATAACACCAGAGTTTGACACCAATGAGATAAAATGTAACAGAATAAAGTTCTGATTTAAAAAACTCATTCCATAAAGTAAGCATATCAGAGATCTATCTTGGTAGTGGTTCAGATAAGGAAGTCACAGGGATTTAATTAACTTTAAATTCAGCACCAAATATCAGAATGGTATGTGTCAAGCCTAGGTGCAAAGGAGGACTTGGCACAGGCTAGGCTGTATTAATAAAATATGGGGTCCAAATCAAATGGCATCACTACCCCTACTCCATACTCTGCCCTGAATTTGGAGTATTGGGCACACTTATTGAGAATGACATTAACAAGCCAGAGAGTATCCAGGGAAGAGGATAAGATGACAGAAAGACATCCTAAATGTGTGTAGAAAGGGCCAGGGTCTCCTCTGGCCACCTCCACCCACTGGCCTCCTTGCTATCACCTACTTCACCCAGCTGAGCTCTTTCCCAGCATCTCTGCACTGTGGATGCCAGTCTTTGCTTGAAAAGACAGGATGGAAACACACCATCTCCCAAGGGAACCACCTTCTGATGGGTCCGTTGCAAATTTCTACCTTACCTTGAATGGAAATCTCACTCCCTATGACCCTTCCGTTCACTGGCCCAGATTCTATCACTCTGGGGCCAAGCAGGTAAAATTCTACATAAACAACCCTTCAAATAAGCTAAGAGACGAGATAGTCACGACCTCCTTACCACCGCACCCGCCCCCCCAAAAATCCCTTCCAAGTAAGACTGCTCTGTTTTAAAAGGTGAATCCTCAAGACCCTTTTGTAGCATTCTGCCCTCCCTGTGGACCAGAGATGAAGGGCTGACTGGGATTCCTCCCACCTAGCACAGGTCAGATGCAACCATGAGTGGTGAGAAGCTCAAAATGATATGACCTCATTGGTATTGCATCTGGCCTGTCACCCAGGGCCTACAGTATCAGAAATTGGAGTGATGACTCCTAAATGTGACTTTTCTGATATGTTAGGGTATATCCAGTTTACACGAAATCCTCAAAACACTCTTATCTCACATTAATTTCAAAAATAAACATATGCCCTAAAGCACTTTAAAAACACCATCAAAATTCCAGATCTCAATTCTAAACAAGTGAAAATCATTGGCTCATTTTGCCATTTTTCTATTTCTAAACTAACCTTAATAATCTAACCTTAATAATTTTCTTTCTTTCTTTTCTTTTTTTTTTTTTTTTTTTTTTTGAGATGGAGTCTTACTCTGTCACCCAGGCTGGCAGGCTGGAGTACAATGGCGTGATCTCAGCTCACTGCAACCTCCGCCTCCCAAGTTCAAGCGATTCTCCTGCCTCAGCCTCCAGAGTAGCTGGGATTACAGGTGCGTGCCACTGCACCCAGCTAATTTTTGTATTTTTAGTAGAGACGGGGTTTCACCATCTTGGCCAGGCTGGTCTCAAAACTCCTGACCTTGTGATCCACCCACCTCGGCCTCCCAAAGTGCTGGATTACAGGCATGAGCCACTGCGCCTAGCTTATAATCTTATATTTTCTTAATATACTCTGAATGCTATGTGGATTCCTATTCACAATATCTGACAGCCATTTATATATTTTTAAATGCTGCTACTGGCATTACTACATATTTCCATCTATCTGATATTTACTTGAGTGCCTGTTTTATGTATGATACTTTGAACTACATGACTAACAAAACCAAAATAAAAAAAACCATAGTGAATTTGTTTAGGCCATGGTATGGAATAAAATCCCAAATTTATAAAGAAACATTGAGATGCAAACTGCCCAAAGGTAATTTGGCTGATCTGCCTTTAGAGGCAATTTTTTCACAGGCCTGAAAAAGACCAGGAAGTGCTGCTGGGTGTCCTCATTGATATTTTATAGCCTCTTTTTAAAACCCAACTTGTTCAAAGTAAATAAAATGTTGCTTGTGTAAGTAATTAATCAGAAATTACACGGAAGGTTTATTATGGGGCCAATAGTAGGCAATCTCCTGAGGCACTCAGCAAACTCTCTCTCTCAGTAAATAATTATTTAAGTTAAAATTATTTACTAAATTAAGTCATTCCTTTTGTGATATCTCTGAAACTTCAAGTAATTGGGTTTGCTTTAGTTTGGTGTTTTATAAAGAAAAAATAGGGCTACATAATGAATTAACTGTGAAATTAACTATAAATTTAGCACTTCAGAAACACATTTTAATGACTAAGAACAGGTACAAAGAGCCGTGTGTGTGTGTATTTAAACCTAGGTGTAATTTTCAATGTTAATGCAGTGAGGCTGGGACATGTTAGCACAGCATAACTTACTACTTTACATTTACAGAGAGTCGGCAACATAGAAAACCCATTTTAGGCAGAGCCGTAGCCACAGGCCTCTGCCCTGGGCTCACGATGAGAACTGCTTTGGCCTTAACGCAGGGCCACCTCTTTCCTTTCTCTCTTGAGCTCCGACCAAAAGGACAGGCTCTCCTGGAGAAGCCTTCCCTGCACTCTCCTGGGGTTTGGAGAGTAATGATCTGCTGCCTAGAGCTTCCTCCCTTTCTCCAAACCAAGACACTTCCATGTTATAATTATGAAGAGAGAAATGATGAAAAGCAAGGTCTGGGTTAATGAAAACTTGTAATTAGCTGGGTCTTGCTGTTGTTGTCGTGTTCTTAATAGTTAGGAGTATAATGCAAATCACTGGATTTTTAAAAGCGAAAAAAGAAGCCTGAATTCATCTCATCAAACATCTGTACCATGCAAGAGTATATCCTAGTACTTTATGTCTTCCTACACACTTTTGGGTTTATAGTCATGTAACAGGAAGGAAGCATCTGCCATGTGCCAAGCACTGGGCTTCCTACCAGGATGCGTGGAATAAAAGGATGTGCCTCTGTGCTTGGAGAGACATCTACATCCTGACCAGTCTTCAAGACTGATCACTGCAATGTTGACAGACAAACCAACTGTGGACTTGGTGGTAAGATGATACAGGGGACACACCTCAGGCCTTAAAAAGGAAACCTTCCAGCCACCAACAAACTGTATCAGACAAGTGGAGTCTGAGTCCATTTTGGAAGAACTTTACAAGAGGAAATTCTATTTGGATTTTCAACTGTTAACTTACTTACGGCCAATTAATCTGTGATATTGCCAAGCACTATGAGTCAGCTCTGGAGGGGAAAAGGCGCTTACAGTCTTATAGAGACATGAGATATAAACAAATGTCTCAGTATGCACACAAAGACCCCCATGTGCCAAGCTCTGGTCCTTCAAGCGTGTTATCTCATGTAATCCTCACGACAGCTCCAAGACATCGGTGTGGTGAGTGTTGTCTCACTGGGGGAAGATGAAGGTCTTTCCATGAGATGCCCTCAGCCTACACAGATGGATCTTTGCTGCCGCCCTCTATTTGTTCGGTGCTCCCCATTGAGGGTGATCTACAGGGCCTTCTCTCCTTCTCCATCTCTTGCTTCCCGTGGAGGGATGCCGAAAGGACTCACGATCTCTGGAATGTGAGGATGTGCCTTGTGTGTAGCTTCTTTGTAACACAGCCAAAATTGGGCTTCCTCCCTCGCCTTCACACACACACACTTCCCACAAAGAGAAATCAGGAATTTATTCAAAATTCTGTCTAGGGCACATTCTCTATCTTTGCTTCAAATGAGCTCTCTAAATCCCGCATTTATTAATTAGGTTTCCATCATTAGTTGCTCTTGTACAATTACTAAAGGCAGGAAAGTAAAACACATGAGTTGTGAAAAGAAATCATTTTGCCAACAGGGGTTAAAATAGAAAAGTTTAGATCTTCACTCTATGTAGACACATTAGTTAGCCAGAATGCTCATTCCCCTAACATGCCAAACAGTTAAGATCTCACCTGCTCAGTGGCATCTCCTTTGCTCCTAGACGTTGTGTTGTGATATACAGACGTGCTTTCCATTCCCATGCAAACTCCAATGGCTTTTGCTCAGCGCTTCTTGGCCTCATTGCAGTGTTTGATCCTACTGAACACCCTACTGCTCCATTCAACAATATCCCTAGCACCTCCTGTATGCCAGGCACTCTGCTTGGTGTTCAGACATGTTCCCCACCCTCAGAGAGCTCAAGGACTATCAGGCAATGCCAACATCGCTACAACTCACTCTAATGCAAAGTGAGGATGAGACAGATGTGGGTCGAGATTGCAGGGGCAGGGCTTCAAAGCCATGTGAAGGATTTGGTAGATTATTCTAAGTACAATGAGACACCATTGATGGGTTTTCATAGGAAAAAGTATGATTGGGCTTGCATTATTCAAGGGTCACTTCGGTTATGTTAAAATAAGTAAATAAAACACCTTAGAGTGAACAGATCAAAGGGTGGCAAGAGGAGCCCCTGGAAGATCATTCAGGGAGCTACTGCCATTATCTAGAAAAGAGAGGATGACTGCCAGGTCTAGGGCGATAGCAGAGGAGAGAGAAAGTCATGAGGCATGACTGGAGGACACGGGGAGTGCACAGACAAGGGGAGGGAGGGATCTCAGATGGTTTCCTAGCTCCTGGCTGGACAGTGAAGCCTTCCCTGAGCTGTGGGCATGCAGCAGGTTGTAAAGGGTGGGGATGTTGATTTCTATCCTGTTTATGCTGGGCATAAGGTCCCTGCAAGGTCTCCCAGGGAAGCTTCTAAAAAGTGTCTGTAGGTCAGGGAGTGACCTGCACTGGAGTGACATATTTAGGAGTCCTGGCCCTATGGTTAATAGCTGAAGCCATGGGAATGATGGAGATCCCCTTGGGAGAGTGTGCAGGGTGCCAAGTGAAGAGGCCCTCAGCACAGAGCCCTCTAGGCAGTCCCACTAAGTCCCAGCAGTTACCTAGCCCTAACTATCATTATTCCCTTAGCAGTTTCCTCAATCTGTCCCCCTTTCCTTCCCGCTTCCACTCTCTAAGCTTAGGCCCCAACCGCTTTTTAAAAATGATTGCAATAGTCTGGTCTCAGGAGTCTCACTCACTCCCTTCTATTTACCTTTCTCATCATTGCCAAACTCATTTTCCTAATGCTTGGCTCCTGTCATGTTTTTCTCCTCCAAAACCTTCACGGTCTTCCCATTTCTGCACAATAAAGCATAATTAGTTCACCCGGATGCAGAGCCTTCCATAAGATGGGCTAGCTGACACAGGCGTACCTTCGCTGCCGTCCTCTGCCTGTTCTGTGCTCCCCATAAAGGTGATATATGGGACCTCCTCCACTTCACATAGGAATGCTGAGAGGACTCACTGTGTGTGGAGTAAGAGGATATGCCTCTGTGTATGGAGACAGACATCTATTTCCTGACATTGGCTTCTCTCTAGTCTTTAAGACAAGCAATACACACAAGAAATAAGTAGACTACGTACTATGTCAGAGGTTGTAAGTGCTGTGTAGAAAGACAGAGCTAAGTAAGGAGACTGGGAGTGCCGGAGATGTGATTTGATGTAAGTTCATCGGGGCAGGCTTCACCGAGAAGGTGCCATTTGAGCAAGATTTAGGGAGATGAGGGCTGAGGCATCTCACCCCCCTGGGGAAAGAGTATTTCTGACAGGGGGACACCAAGTGCAAAGCCCAAGGCAGGTGCATGCCTGCCAGGCTTGGGGACCAGGAAGGAGGCCAGTGTGGCGGCAATGGGGAGAGAGAGGGTGCAGGCAGTGGGAGGTGATAAGAGGAATCATAGCAGGAAGGAGTCAGATGGAGCAGCACCCAGATGGCCCAGTGGAAGGTTGGGGCAATGGAGGGATTTAACTTCTGTGGTAAAAGCAGCCCTCTGGTTGCTGCAGGGGAGTAAGCCACAAAGGGTGAGGGAAGGAGAGAGGGGCTGGGAAGAAGGCAAGTGCAGTAGCCCAGGCAGAGGACTGTGGGGGGCCCAGGACAGCAGCAGCACCCGGAGAGGTGGTGGGAGGGGCTAAATTCTGAATAGCTCTCCCAGCCGTGGAAACAGGACTCAATAGATGGAATGAATGTGGAATCCATGAGCAGGTGAGAGCAGTGAAGGCTTTTGGTATGAGCTTCTGGGAGGAAGGGATTGTCATCTGAGTTGGGAAATTGTCATTTGAGTTGTGGGCAGGGCATGTTTGAGGGATGGAATATAAGTTCAGTTTTGAACTTGCTAAATGTATGATGTACATTAGACATTCAGGTGAAAATGCTGTGTGGCCAGTTATGTACATAAGTCTGCATTTCAGGAGAAAGGTCGGTGCTGCAGATAAAAATTTGGATTCAGATTGTAAAGACTTCCCTCTATAATAACAATAATAAAAACTACTCTCCCCTCTTCTCATCACCACAATTACCTCCACCCCAGAACTGATAACTGCTATGTGCCAGACACTGTGCTAATTATTTTACTCATACTACCTCATTTACTTCTCATAACAACCCCATGAAGCAGCTATCAGAATCCCCAGTTTTACAGATGAGGCATCTCAGGCTTTGAGAACTTGCATATCTTGCCCAAGCTCACACAGCTGAAAGAACGTCATCCTGCAGGTAGTGAAGAGCCATTAAAAAATTGGGAATAACACCATCAAATGTTCATTTTGGATAAATTGTTCTGAGGATAGCACGGCAGCTAGAACAGGATGGTAGATCTCCAGTGAGGAGACCATTGCAATAACTCAAGAGTCCAAGCAGGCGGTGACATAAGATGAACTCAGGCTGTGGCTGCAGGAATGGGAAAGAGGGAATAGGATCCAGGAGTTACTAGGTAGCAGGACAAGGAGGCTTGAGGACTGATAGCGTTTGAATAGTTGATCCTGCCCAAATCTTGTGTTGAATTGTAATCCCCAATGCTGGAGATAGGGCCTGGTGGGAGGTGTTTGAATCATGAGATCAGATCCCTCAAGAATGGTTTAGGCCAACCCCTTGGCGATAGGTGAGTTCTCTGTCTGAGTTTACGTGAAATCACCCATCCTCTCTTTCTTGCTCCTGCTCTGCCATGTAAAGTACCTGCTCCCACTTTACCTTCTGCCATGATTGTGAGCTTCCTGAGGCCTCCCGAGAAGCTGAGCAGATGCCAGCACCATAGTTCCCGTACAGCCTGCAGACCTGTGAGCCAATTAAACCTCTTTTCTTTATACATCACCCAATCTCAGCAATGCAAGAATATAAGAATGGCTAATACAGGTACCTATTGAACTGGGGGCATAAGGAAAAAGCCCAGGATGTCTATAGGCTTTGGCTGGGGGAATGGATTAAAGGGTGGTATCCTTTGGCTGAGATGGGGAACACAGGAGAAGGGTCAGGACCTGAGTCCATACAGGCCAGTGCAAAAGGGACACACAAGCATGCAGGACTGATAATACTGGACGACAGGCCGGGATCAACCAAGGAAAGTCTTTCCTGTGAGGCTTAGGAGGTTAACTTTGCTCTGCAGACAAAGACACCATTAAGATTTGAGCCAGACAAATGTGGTTACATGTAAGAATCAAGCCCTGTAATTCTTTAAGTCCTCTGAGGACAGGATCTGGGTTTCCTGTGTGACATGTACTGCACAACCATCTAGGCACAGCAGCTACTTAATACCATAAACAACACTCTTGCCCCTATCCTTTTTTCCCCCATTTATTGGGCATACTTGCAGATTTTTTTCCAGATGCAAGAACACTGTGGGTTGAATAAGCTGAATAAATCCATTCACTATTTCTATAGGATATTTTTTAAATCTAACTTATAAGAAGAAACAGCCTCCTGACTCCTCCACAACTTACTACACCCCACCACCCATGACTGGTATAATGGGTAATTGCATTTCAACATGCGTTATGCTAAAACACTTCTCATGGCCCAGCCTCAATCATCACCAAAACCCAGATCCTAACCTAATGTCATTGTCATTAAGCCACCAAACCAGCTGCCACAGTGAACACACAGCCAGGCGAAGGGAAGAGGCTTAGGAGAAGAGTGACATTTCTCTGAGAAACAAAAGAAGCGTCTCTGATCAAGTGACCCGCGTGAGAGGAGGAGGAGAGAGCTCCTGGAGCTGACTAAACTGAAATTGCCAGTTAGGCCCTCTTCTCATTAGTTTTTCTTTCACACTTCACATTAGCTCAGTGAAAAGAAGATGAATTAAGAGTTAAATGCACCAAAATAACTTAAGCAATCTTTAAATAAGGCTTAAATGTGCTTCATGTGTCTACCAACACCCTCTTCCCGCCTCACTCTCCTATCTCCCTCTCGCTGGCTCTGCCCCTTCCTTCGTGCCTTCTCTTTGCCTCTTTTCTCACTTGCTGCTTCCATTCTCTCCCATGTGCTGCTCTGTCCTCTGCTTGCATGGTTTCTTCACTCCAATGGCTGCCCTCTCTTTAAAACTCCTGCACCCGGCCAGTCGCGGTAGCTCGTGCCTGTAATCCCAGCACTTTGGAAGGCTGAGGCTGGTGGATCACGAGGTCAGGAAATTGAGACCATCCTGGCCAACATGGTGAAATCCTGTCTCTACTAAAAATACAAAAATTAGCTGAGCATGGTGGCTCATGTCTGTATTCCCAGCTACTCAGGAGGCTGAAGCAGGAAAATCATTTGAACCAGGGAGTCAGAGGTTACAGTGAGCCGAGATCGTGCCACTGCACTCCAGCCTGGTGACAGAGGGAGACTCTGTCTCAAAAACAAAACAAAAACAAACAAACAGAAAAAACAAAACAAAACAAAACAAAAACCTCCTGCACCCTTTAGCTCCAGCCCACCTGGGCACCCTCCTTGCCATCTTTCTCTTCCCACTCCCTCTGCTGTCCTCAGACCTCCTTCTTCCCATCATACCCCTCTTCCACACCCCCACTTTCTGCCTTCCAGTATTTGGCCTCAGATGGCACCAGAAGCCAAATTTCTAGTGACGGAAAGCCCATTGTTTCCTGATGAAGGCGGATGATATAAACGAGGCAATTGCTTCAATACATAATTAAAATAAGCCAGATGAAGCAGCAAAACAAGACAGATTCATGGTTTGGAGATCTAAGGATGAAACCCTTGCAGAAGATAGTCCTCCTTCCCCCACCCCAGCTGGCACTACGCCCCAGAAGCGTATTGACTGGCCGATCAATTCTCAAATTCCAGATAGATGGGCTGGTGATAAATGATGATCCTGCAGCCCCTTTCTCAGCCCTGCCAGGCCCAGCTAATGCACACTGAACCATCCCCTGTTTTGAAAGACCTTCCTGGTATTGCTTATTTCTCTCCCCTCTTCACTTTTGTTTCCAGCTACAGGGAACTCCTAAGTGGAAAATCGATAGGCGCTTTAATTACTGGCCCCCAATTCATCAGGGCCTCAACTGTAATTACTCTGCCTGAGCCAAAAGCCAATAAGCAGAGACCACCAGGCACTGGACAATGTGCAAGACAATCAGAGCCCGGAGTCTGTGGCTCAGCCTGGTGGGAGGCGTGTGAGGCTGCCTGCTCACCTTCCTGCTATGTCCATCCTGTTCCCTTTCCCTGGTCAGCAGCAGGGTAGAGGCAGTCCCCAAAGAGATCCCAGGGCAGAACTGGTAGGAGGCATGGGATGGACAAGAGCCAACCCTTCTGCTCTCTCTCCCAGGCTCTTGACTCAGTGAACTGCCTCTAAAACCTTGCTACTCAAAGTGTGGTCCAAGGACCAGCAGCTTCAGCATCCCGTAGAAAATAGATACATAAAAGCTCAAGCCCCAACACAGATGCACTAAATCAGGTTCTGCATTTAACAACATCCTCATATATAAGTATGAGAAGCACAGTTTTAAAATACATCCTGGTGTTTGTTTGCTTTGCTAGGGCTGGAAGAGAGTAGGAGCTTTGCTCTCAGTACCCGTTCCATGGCCTGTCAATACTTATGTCACCCGAAGGGTTTCTTGAGAGTCTTTTCATTTAGGGTACGAGGGGCCCACAAATGCTAAAATGTTCTTTCCCTCTCCATGGCACCTTCATTTTTTTCCCTCCACTTCTGAGCTCTCCCCAAAGGCAGGTAGGTAAACTGAGGATCTGAGGGTTGATTTTCCACACTGGATTCTTTCCTCCTCTGTGGCCCATGAAACCTGATCAGCCATGTGCCCAGATGCAGAATCCTGTTCCCAAGCCCCAGGACCCCTAAAGCTGATGTGCTTCTTATTCCTGCCCTCCTCAGCTCTTGTGACTCTCAAAAGCTGAGTCCCCGGAAGACCCACAGGGCTCCTCTCAGGAGCTAAGCAGGTACCATGGGACGATGCTGGCATGTCATAAGAGATGCTCTCATGGGGTCCCCTTAAAACAGTGGGGGCTGATTACATTGCTTCCCACAAGAGGACAAGAATTCATCTTGGGGATGGCTCAGAATAAATGACTTCTTTGTGATGGGTGAGTTCATAACCTATATGTGTCTGGAGCCTATTCCTCCTTCATGCTACTAGAGGCCAAGAGTGGTGGCAAAATGAGCTCAGATTCTCTGTGAGAACACTGAGCAGGCTGTGTGAGAGAGGAGAGAGAGAGCTGAGATGCAACTGCCCTACTTCCTCCACACACATCAGCGAAGCTTCATGTCTGAGCACGGAGCTATTGACTCAGCTGATCAATTTCCGAGTCGCAGGCAGCCAGGCCCGTGAAAAATGACTCTGTTGCCTATCGCGTGTCCCCCGCAGACATTGGCCTTGGCTAATGCAAATAGGCCATTTAGGAATTCTTCTAATTCTCCATTTAGGAATTGCTTCTAAGCGCCTCTTTGTCCTTTTGCATCCTAAACGTAGGCATTCCCACCTGAGCCCTCTGCTCTTCTTTCTCCTTTGTCTTTCAGAACTCATGCACTCCCTCAGCCTCAACTACCACCTTTAGGAAGATGAGTCCTCAAGATCCTCCATTTCTCATTCTTAACCCAAATTTAAACCCACTTGACTTGCTGGGCATTCCCGTCTGATGGCCTAATAACTATTGCCTTTAAACTCAAGACATCTTAAATCCAAACCTTCCTCCTCCCACGTCTGCCTCCCCCTCCCACTGGTTGCTGTTTTCTCATCCTTGTGAAGGGCGCCCAGGCCTGCATTCTAGTTGTCATGACTTGTACATTTCTGTGGATGCTCAGTCCTGGAGGTACTGCCTTTCAAAGATCTCTTGCCCATCCCTCTCTTTCTGTACCCATTGTCACCACCTTCATTCAGATCCTGTTAATGTGGAACCCGTGTGCTTGTGACAGCCCCATTTTGGAACCTCCCTCCAAGTCCTTCTGCAACGCCAGTGAATCTCAATCCACGCTGCAAATAGAATCATTCAGGGAGCTTTTATAAAACACCAATGGTTAGAATGAATTAACCAGAAAAGCTGGACACGGGGCCCAGTAGTTGGCCATTTTAAAGCCTGCTCAGGTAACTCTAATACATAGCTAAGTGAAGACCATTGCTGTAGCCAATTGAGACCATTTGCTACATACAACCACCTTCTGTCCACACCATCCCTTGTCATTTTGCCCTCACCCTTTCTTCTGCCTAGGATGACTTCCACTTATCCCTTCATTGATGAAAATGCTTCCTATCCTTCCAAGCTGAGCCCAATGTTTCCCTCTCTATGATGCTTCTGTCACAGAGCCCTCCTCAGAACTCCTTTAGCACTTACTTATACATCAGCCATAGTACATGCCCTTCCCTTCCTTGTACTATGCTCTGTGGTCTTGCCATAGCCTCTTTACCTAAATGCCGCCTCCTTCAAAGATTAAAACAGTTCTTAGAGCACTCATCTTGGATCCAGAAGAGTTAAGTTTGTCTTCTGACACCTCATAAATAAAACTTTGGCTGTGAGACTTTGGATAGTTTTTTAAAACATCAGTTTCCTGTTCTGCAAAATGGGAAGCATGATTCTTATCTGTTTTATAAAAGTTCTAGTAGAGTGGGGAGGAAGGTAGAGGTGCAAGGGTTGAAAAAACTAACTATTGGGTACTATGCTCAGTACCTGGGTGATGAGATTAATCATACCCCAAATCTCAGCATTACATAATATACCCAGGTGACAAAACTGCACGTGTACCCCACGAATCTAAAATGCAAGTTGAAATCATTTTTAAGGTGTTAGTCATTAGTAGTCTAACAATGATTTTTGCCTTTCATGTTGTTTAACAGTGGCTTGGACAAATTAAGTGCTTAATAAGTGAGTGTTGAATAAAGGGGTGAATATATCTGTATTTTTATCATAGAATTTTTTTCTCCTCCTGCAAATAATTTCAAATTAGAAAGTCAATGCACTAAGGTGTGGGACCTAAGGTCATGGGCCCAGCACTTCCTACAGTGGAGTCAGGCACAGAGACATCTGTCTTCCTAACTACCCTTGTCAAAGGCCCTTGCTGTGACATTTAAACCATGTCCCTTTGTCCCTTTTGTCAGGTATCGAAACCAAAAGCACAGATGTCACAGTTTCTCTGTCTTCATGCAGGGTGTCCTCATGGGTGAGCGCACACACACACACGTGCACATGTGCACGCGCGCGCACACACACACACACACACACACAGAGCTAATATATTGTTCTGCCCTTCATGGATACCTGCATAATTGAGAAAGCCAGCTTCCCTCAGCAAGTGCTCTCAGAACCAGCACTCCAGGGACAAGGCCTGAGCCTGGAGATTGTGATCTACACCCCTTAGTAACACATGGCAGAGGGTTATATTCACGTAAGTACCAAAGATGCCTACTGTCAGCTGGTAGCAGCTGGTCCCTTTTGGCTCAGCCATTGAAGGACTTAATAAAATGTATTTTTCAAGAGAGGGGCATGAGTGTGGGGGAATTCTGGAGCAGTGAAAGCTGAATTTTGAGGAGCTTGAGATCATGGATCAAACAAAATATCATATAGAGCCGAGGGCATCTGCCAAGCAACTCCTCCCCAGAGCTCTGCCCCAGCCCTTCCCCAGCACCCCCTGTCCCTGCCCCCTCTGGCCTGCATTCCTGGGCCTTCACTCTCATTTGAATATTCACTTATGTTTCTGGATGAATAATCTCTGAAACAACTAGATTAGAAGTGCCCTTTATCCTGATTCACAGCACTTGCCCTCTGAGGAGCACTAAGTAATTAGAAAGCATTATCCTATTCATCCCTGAAGCCCCAGAGAGGAGCTGGAGAACTCGGTAGGGGAAGGAGGTGGCCAGGGTCACAGGTAGGCAAACACAAGGAGCAGGAAAGCAAGGGGCAGAACCCACGGTGCTTGTCAGGGCTGGGCAGTTTCAAAGGCTGGGTCCACCTAGGCTTGTGGCAGAACCACAGAGACTTTTCTCACCCTTCGATGGGTCTGTTAATACTCTCATCCCATCCTAAATAGACAGGTAAACTGAGACTACATAACCACGAGGGGTCAGACAAACCCAGAATGTCTTTAGGTGTTAGAAGGGCTTGGGAGATCTGCCATGTGGCCATTTCACATTAACTGAAGCCCAGGGGGATTATATAACTTGTCTAAGGTAACAAAGGTCGTTCATGGCCAAGGCAAGCCTAGAATGCAAGTTTTCTGATGCTATCCAGCACTTCTCCAGCATGCAGACATCACACTTAGACTCTGTTAGGTACTCGGCAAGAGAACTATCCTGGACCAACAACTTGTCTGAGTTCTGCCAACAAGGACTTCCACTTTCCCCTCCCTGTGATCCTGCAGCCTGCCCAATTTCAGACGAGAAAAGGTCCCTTGAGGCTGCAATTGGTTTGTCCCTCGTGGCCATCCAGGCCTTTCTGTGGCCTTCATTTGACTATCTTCTCACTCCCTGGTATTTCTTTTTATTCTTGGAAGTCCCTCTTTGTCTCTGGCTCCCACCCTGCAGAAGCATAAGTGAGAAAAGGCCCAAAAGGGGAGGATATGGAGTGCTCCAAGCCTCAGAAGAGGTGGCAGCTGTCCCCGGGCTGTGGCCCACCTCCTGGGCTGCAGGCAGGGGTGTGTCGGGAGTGTTGGGGCATGATCTAAGAAGCTCAGGCTGCTGTGGCTTAGCAGGGAGGACTCCACCCACCCCTAGTCACACACTGCAGCACCCCTATTGGAAGGTGTGCACAGTGGCAGAGGCCACAGCCCTGAGGCAGCCTGTGCCGCCGTCAGGGTCTTGACTGCAGAGTTCAGATCCAAGGCTCCCAGCTGCCATCACCAGCTGTGAGGATGTAGGGAGGTACTTCATCTCCCTTAGTTCTCTCATGAAAATGAGGCAACCAGTATGAGGATGCAGTAAGTTAGCACACATAAAGCACTTAGAATTGTCCTGGGATGAAGTAAGCATTAAAAAACACATACATTCATTTTGCTGTTATTCTTGCCTGGCCCCTGGCTGCTCAAGGAGAATAACTGTAGTCTTGCAGGAAAGATGGCCAAAGCCAAGTGTCCCTGATTAGAGACGCTGTGACTGTGACACAATGGTAGCAGAAACCCCGGTGGGAGACAGCAAGTTCTCCTTTATTTCCCTACCTGCTGTCCCTTCGCTACCCCACCCCCAATACCCTCCCCAATCTTCAAACCAGCCCTCCGACCAGGATGAGATTCCACTTACTTGCCCTGTGCGGGACCCCATTGGAGCCAAGCATGTTTCCTCCTAAGTCTTCTCATTTCCACGAGAGTTCCTATAGTGGCAGGTGCCTGCCGGGCAGGGCACTGCCTGCTGCCTTTCCAGGACAGCCCTGCTGAGCAACATGTTTCTGCCCAAAGAGGGAGATCTGGACTGTTTCTAGCACTGTCTCACTCACTCATATCCTCACTTACTGTTATAGACTGGATATGTCCCTAAACTCACATGTTAGAGCCCTAACCCCCAATGTGACAATTTGGAGAGAGGGTCCTTATGGAAGTCATTCAGGTTAAATGAGGTCGTAAGAGTAGGGCTCTGATCAGATAGGATCAGTACCCTTATTAGAAGTGGAAGAGACCAGAGCTCACTTGCTCTCTTGTGCTCGCTCTCCGTCTCTCTTTCTGTCAAGGGAGGATACACTGACAAGCTGGTCATCTGTAAGCCAGAGAATGAGCCCTCATCTAGGAACCTCATTGAGCAGAACTTTCATCTTGAACATCTAGTCTCTAGCACTGCGGAAAATAAATTCGTGCTGTTTAAACCTCCGAGGCTATGGTGTTTCATTGTGGCAGCTCTTGGCTGACTCACACATCCACAATTCATTTGGTCCTTCAGCCTCCATGGGGACACCTGCCCCAAGACTGGAACTGTACTTGGGCTCAGAGCTTAGCAAAGAGTTTACAAATAAGTAAAGGAAGCAGATGTATAAATAGGTTGGTAGCTTTACCAACTATTTTAAAAGGCATAATGAGATAAGTGGTCAAACAGAGGTATTCTGCAGTGGGAGCAGGAAGTAATAGATTTTAATGTGCAACAAGGCTTCCAGAGGCAACAGAGTTTGAGCATGGCTGCCTTTTAGGACAGAAGTTTCCCACCCAGTGGAGGAAGGAGGATCACGTCTTAGTCGGGGGGAAGCAGATATTCCCACTTTGCTCTCATTCGAGGTTTTAGAAAGCTATATATAGCTTTGGTGCTGGTTTAAATAGCCACACTAGCGCTCTAAGGATCTTTCTTCAGGATCCAGCTGAAGTCCCGCCTTTTCCATGAAGACTTTCTGAGATTTTATGCCACACTGAGCAGGGCTTAGCAATTTTCTTGCCCAACCCTCTCATTTTTCAGATGGAGGAAGCAGAGCCACCGTGAGGGCATGGGACCCTTGTTTTATGCATATTTGTCTTTATTGCCTAGCTGCATTCTGAGCTCTCTGCTTTCTGTTTTCTTCAGATGGGCACAAGACTGGCTCCTGCTCATCATTCAGGGCTCAGCTTACATGCCACCTCCTCAGGCAGGTGCTTCCTAACTCCCCTCAATAAAGCAGCCATGCCCTTACTTCCCATATGCCCTGTGAGTCTCTAACAAAGCACCCTATTTCATTGTTTCCATAGCTCTTTTGGGCATTTAAAATAATCTTATTTGCTTGTTTACATGTTTATTATCTGTTTCCTTGAGTTAGAGTGTCAGCTCTTTGATAGCTGACCTTTTTCTGTGTGCTCAGCCTGGCACACAGTAAATGCTCAACAAATATGTGTAGGCACACCAAGTTGTGCTATGCTCTTAGTGTACTGGCTGTGTTCATCCCACCCAGGTTTTTGTACAAGACTGATCCACCCCCATTCCACCCAGCTGTCTCCCAACCGACTGTTTTGAAACCCATTATCTGTAATCCTGCTCCTGGCAATGCCATGGGCTTCTCTTCATTCCGCACTGCCTTACTGAGCTCCTGACACCTGCCTTGACCTTTTTCTCTTACTCACCATGGGCTCCCTCTCACTTCTGCACACCCCTAAGTCTCTCTGTTGTGTGGAGCAGCAAGCCTTGTCTTTTCTCCTTAGCTCCCCCACCCTGTTCAGACACTCAAATCAACTGGAGCGAAGAGCAGCCCTTCCCAGAGGGTGACACCCCCTCGTGCCCCACGCATCCACTCTCCCCCAACTCTCAGATCCATCTGCGCCTTCCCCCGCCCTGTGGACCAGCCTGCCTCCCTGGTCAGATGTGCTTCCCCTCTCTTGCAATCACAGGACAGCAGTGAGCCTGGCATCAGGATTTATTTTTAAACCCAATCATGAGCTGCTTTGCTGCTACCCCAGCTGTGACTGGCTTTCAGATATAGGGACACTCCCTCAGTTTACCCATCCCAGGATTGCAAGACTACCCTTACTCCCTCCAGGTGTTCCCAGTTCCGCTGTCCAAGTGACCAGTGGGCTTTCCCCCTCCACCACTCTGGCTTGGTCCTCTTGTGAAGCTGCTCCCATTGCCACCCTCCTGGGTCCTCTCTGGCCGTGGAGAGCTTCATTTTCTTAATGTTCCTTTCCTGGTCATTCCCCTCCTCCTCCTTCCCCTAACCAGTTTGAATTGTGAATAATTCATGTGTTTCCATGATCCTGCCACGGGTTTTCTGCCTCATGAATCAAATCCCTGAGAAAGTTTATTTCTTCACCATCTTCTAGTCTGAGTTGCTGATAGGGAGAGGGTTTATTTCTGTAGGTCATGAGTGGACGCCAATACTTATGCCTGCTTATGAGACAGTAACCATTTTTTCCACCCTATTCTTCTACCATGCTCTATTTTTCTAGTCTTTTCAATTTTTTGAGACAGGGTCTCACTCTGTTGCACAGACTAGAGGGCAGGTGCACCATCTCAGCTCAGTGCAACCTCTGCCTCCTTGGCTCAACTGATCCTCCCATCTCAGCCTCCCAAGTAGCTGGGATTACAGGTGCACGCCACCCGACAGGCTAATTTTTGTATTTTTAGCAGAGAAGGGGTTTCACCATGTTGACCAGGCTGGTCTCAAACTCTTGACCTTATGATCCACCCACCTCAGCCTCCCAAAGTGCTGGGATTACAGGCATGAGCCACCATGCTCAGCCTCTAGTATATTTCAATAGGTGTGCATTTGTATAATATTACATGGTTGGATAGATAGATAAACAGATACATAGAAAGATGCATAATAGACAGACTTAATTATTTTCCCACACAGCTTTCTGAATCACCTTTCTTATTTAAAGTTTTTGGGAGGAACATGGCAGAGGCAACTGAACATATTCCTCATATGCAGTGGATGCCCTAATGCCCAATTTGCAACCCCCTTCTAAAAAGGGTCCTCAGAAGGACTCTCATAAGAGCTCACCCTTATCTGGAGTCTACCTGGGTAACATCTCCACTCAGTCTCCAAATACCTATTAAGGATTCACTACATGCCAGGGACTGGGTAGGACCCTGGAAAGACAAAGGTGAGCAAAAGAGACTCTATTCCTGCTCTTCTGAAGCTTACAGTCTACCGGGAAACATGGATATTAATTAAGTAATCTTATACATATATGGTTAGAATATGAATATATATATATATATAT